>WOXC01009020.1:0-207500 GCA_011680675.1 Gymnobelideus leadbeateri | reverse complement strand
AAAGAAAAGAACTGGTTAAAAAAAAAACAACAAATAAACTAACAGCGTGCCCGACTAACCTCACTTTCTTCTTTGACAAGGCTATTAGACTGGCACAAGGAAATGCTTTGGCAAAGCAAACTTGATTTTCTAGAAAGCATGTGAAAAAATTTTCAAGGATTCTTGTGAACAAGATGGAGATAATCTGGGCTGGATAGTATAGGCAAGTGGAACTGGAAGTGGCTGGATCCAGGCGGGATGGAATGACTGGATGACGACAGGTGATAGATGATGAAATGACTACCCGAGCTGCCATTAATGGACTGATATCCACTTGAGGCAGCGCTCTAGCAGAATGCCCTCCAGTGCTCCATATCTTTTATTAATGCCTTGGTTGAAAGCGTAACAAAGCAAGGAAGCTGATAGGTAACATGCATGAAAGTCAGGCTCCAAAAAGATCTTGACCAGGCTGGAACAGGAGACCACATCTAAAAGAGGCGATTTAACAGGGCTCACAAAATGAGCTGCTGCCTGGGGTGGGGGAAGTGTGAATGAAATGCAGCTCCTGTGGGCAGAGTAAGGCTGAGCAAGAGACCCCATGGGCTTGGGAGTCTGCCTTTCTATCCCCAGCACCCTGGACAGTGCCTGGTACACAGCAGGCACTTCATGCCTCGGCTGATTGTACTGTCTTGGTGGCCCTGCCCTTAGTTATGGGCTCCGCCTTCTGGGCAACAATGCCAGACTGGACCGTGTCTGAAGGAGGGTGATCAGAGGGGGCTGGACAGGGGGTGTTTAGCCTGGAGAAGAGAGGGCTTAATGAAGGGAGGGTACAAGAGCTGTCTTCAAGTGTTTAAAGGGCTTATGTGCAAGGGGATGAGCCTTGCTCTGCTCAGCCCCCGAGGGCAGTACTAGGAACAATGGGAGGAAAAAAGAGAGGCAGATTATGGCTTGATGGCCAGAAAAATGTCCTAAGAACCAGAGCTGTGTAAAAGGAGACAAGCTTATTGAGGAAGGCAGTGGGGTCCCCATCACTGAGACTTTCCCCAGAGGTTAAATACGCCACTGTCAGGGATGTTGGGCAAGAGACTCTATCATGATTTTGTGAAGTGTAAGGCATCCATGAGCTGGCCTAGCTAACTGTCCACTTTTACCACCAGGGCTGAAGGGAACACCATGTGTTCACAGCCTGTGTGTCACAACCACCTACACTCAGAAAACTGGCCCTTGCTATCCAGCCCTGGGAGGGTCACCCTTGCTCTATGGCTAACATTTCCCTGTTTCCAAATGCAGTAAGAAAAGGCCTAAAATAGCACAGTGCAGGTAATAATAGAGGAAATCATTATCTGTCCCCCACATTACTTTTTAAAATTATTTTTTCTTTTAGGATTTTACTCTTCTGATTTAGTTATTGCTCAACTAACTGATATTTCCTGAAATAGACTGTACCTGTTAAGGATTGCTGAAGGGTGCCCACATGCAAGACTTCTAACAGGTGGAACTAGTTTGGTAGCAGGAGAAACAAGTGGTGTTTGAAAATGGCTAAAAGGTCGTGCAGACAGTGTGGAAATCAGACGCACAGAGTTGGAGCAATTTTGGAGGGCCGATGAAACCAAAATATTGAGTGGTCGAATGATCCCTGTGAACAGAGAAAGGCAGAGAGGTGATTGTTAAGATAATACTGTGAAAAGTATTTACATTAAACGGTGGCTCAAAATTGCCAAGTGTTACAAGAAAGTGTTAAGGACCCAAACAGCCATCATATATTTACTGAGTTCTTACTTTGGTTATTCAGCAGAGTGGAGAATACAGGTCACTAACCTCAAGCAGCTTACAACATACCTTGGAGAATTAATACAACATTCCCCAATAGATAAGGGGTCCAAGGACATAAACAGGCAGTTTTCTTTCTATTTTATTTTTTTTGCAGACAATTGGGGTTAAATGGCTTGCCCAGGGTCCCAACACTAGTAAGTGTCTGAGGCCAAATTTGAATTCAGGTCCTCCTGACTCCAGGGTCAGTGTGTCATCCACCATACACCACAATGAGGAAACACACTGCTTCATGGGATGGCTCAGTCCACTCTTGAAAAGATCCAGCTGTAGACAAGTTTGTCTCTATTGAGGGGAGGGATAGCCACCTGCCCCTTGACAGCGCTGACAAGTTTTCAAAGGAAGAAATGCAAACTACCAACAACCATGTGACAGAACACCCCAAAGTGCGAAATAAGAAAAATATGGACTCAAAGCTCAGGTTATCCCACTTACCTGATTACCAAGCCTAGAGATGGCCATGGGTGGAGAGGCCGTGACCAAGGACAACAGAGCACTGCTGATGGAACTGTGTGTGACTTAGTCTGGAAAACCATTTGGAATGGCCCCGTAGGCCCTCGACAAATTCAACATACTATCACTGCTGTGGTGGACACCTGTCCCAGGGAGCCTGAGGACAGAGGCCAGGGATAATCACACAAGCTGCCATGCTGGGGCACTTTAAAGCTGGCAAAGCCTGCACAGGTATCACCTCATCTCCTCCTCACTGCGACCCTGGGAGGGAGGTGTTGTCGTTCCACATTTTTGTGCTTGCAAAGAGTCCCCATAGCCTGGGGACCTTATGAAGATCCCACACTATGCAGAGTATCCAAGAGATGATTAATATAGAGAACTGGGAGAAACTTAGAAGGCCAAGGACAATTCACACAACTGAAAGGTATTCCTCTCCAGGCAGTATAGAGGCCTCATCAGAGGACGGTGCCAATGTGTGTGGAACGAATTATCTGGTTGGTTCATTGTGCTGAATTATTCTCCCAATTAACCAAAAAGCATTTATCATGAACCTGTTGTGTGCCAGATACAAAAGTTACAAAGTGGGGGGGCTAGGTAACCCAGTGAATACAGCACCGGCCCTGGAGTCAGGAGGACCTGAGTTCAAATCCCACCTCAGACGCTTAACACTTACTAACCGTGTGACCTTGGGCAAGTCACTTAACCCCAATTGCCCTGCCTTTCCCCCTCCAAAAAAGCCAAAAAAAAAAAAGTAACAAAAAAGTGTAACTGTCCCTCCCCTCAAGAAGCTTACATTCTATTTGGGGAAACCAAATGTTCAGGTATAACTTTGAACAAAGTGAGCGCCAGGGGTGGGCTGTGAAGGAAGCCAAAGGAGGAGAGCGTGTTCCAGGCACCGGGGACGGACGGTCTATTCGGGGCTGCAGAGGCTGGCCCGTCACATATAAGGGTAAGGGGAGGTAAGAAGGCGGCCCGGCTGGAGGGGTGCAGAGCCCGCCTATAAGGGCGGGATGGAGCGGGGACAGCGCTGAGGGCTGGGGATGGGAAAGGGCAGCAGCAGGGCCAGCAGTCTGCAGCTCCAGGCTGGGGGAGGGGGAGGTGGCCAAGAAGTCAATGACGTCAGTAACAAGCAGTGGAGGGGCTGGGAAGGGACCCTGGCTGGGAGTCAGGGTGACCGCCCACGGGGTCCTGCTCCATGACTCCCCCATCTCTAACCGTCAGACACACCTCCACCTGGGCTCACACCCTGACGTCATCCTCACCCCCCCAATCGTGGCCAACCCCCCCCCCCATCTCTCGCTTCGCTTCTAAGCTTGCACCACGAGCTTCCAGGCGCAGGGATGGGGTTGGGGGTCCCCGTGAAGACCCGCCCTCGGGCTCCCACCCGAGCCCTCTGGGCCCTCGGCCTCCAGGCCCTGCACACAGTAGGCGCTTTCGTGGTTGCGTGACACTTTCTGTGTCCCTGGCCTCAGTTTCTTCATCTGTAAAACGAGGGTCTCTAATTACACTTCCTATCTTTCTGGGCAGGTACACGCATCATACAGAAAACAATAATCACGCTTCCTCTTTCTCCCTCCCTCCCTCCCTCCTTTAAAAACGAGGAGGGGAGAGGGGAGGAGACGGAGCCGGCACAAACTGCGCATGTGGGGGAGGGGTAGAGGACTCGGCCGCTCCGCAAGGGTGGGGGTGGGGCGGGGCGATGAAACGGGGGCCTCTGGGCCGTGGGAAAGCGGGGTGACTCTGGGCGGGGCCCAGCCCGGCTTGCTCGCCCCCACCGCACCCGCCGGGCCTGACACATCCCGCCAGGTGCTCCCACCCCGAGCCCGGGGCTTCTCACTGACCTGTAGCGGCCCGTGCCGCTAAAGTGGACGCCGCCATCTTCCCGCTGCGCCTACGGAGACCACTTAGGACCAAAATACCGAGGGGGCGGGGAGAAGGCCGGGGAGGAGAGGGAGCGGGGGTGGAGCCTGTGCTACCTGAAGGGAGGAGGAGGGAGCAGGGGAGGGGAGAAGGAAGTGAAGGACAGTAAAGGAGAGCGAGGGAGGGGAAAGGAGCTGGAGAGGAAGGGGGAAAGCCGAGGAGGGAAACGTAGGCTGGAGACCAGGAAGGGCCCTTGGAGGCCGTGCAGCCCCGCCCCCACCTTTTGCAGCTGCGGAAACTGACGCGGGCTGGAGATTTCGCAGTTTCAGGACCTCGGTTAGTGGCCCCGGGCACGAAGTTCCGACTCAGGATCTCTGACTTCTGAGACCTTGGGTTCTTCCTAAGGCACATGCAAGTAAACCGTCCAAAGCTCCATCTATCCTTCCGACTTCTTTTATTAGATTTGCCTCTGGGAATAACCTCTTGTAATAATTACTGGTCTTTACGCTGCTCTTTAAGGGCAGCCAATGTACAGAAATACATGATCTCACTTGACTTTAACCCAATTTATTGATTATGAACCTGAGGCCCAGAGAGAAGGAGCGGGTGACTCCAGGTGACACAGTTGGTACTTTTCTGAGGTAGGGTACCAACTAGGGTCTTCCTGACCCCAGGTCCAGCACTTTGTCCACTAGGTCATACTGTCTTATTTGTCCTAAAGCATCAATGTTCTAGAAGCTCTTGGGCTAAGGGAAGAAGGAGCATAAGATGCAAAGTCTGAATTATCAGCTAATAAACATCCAGAGAGAGTTGGTCAATTTTTTGCAACACAGTTTTAGGTAAACTGCTGTCTAGCCAGGCCTTCCGAGAGAACCAGAAGACCATTGGGAATTAAGGAAGATTGTTCACTTGGTGATCTTGATTGGTTTGGAAATGTATCAAGAATTAGGTAGAGAGCCAAATAGGTATCATTAAAAATTACGGAGGGGGATATACAGGCAGTGGGGTTTAAAAATCCATCTTGCCCTACGGGAAAGTAAGGGGGGAGAGGAGGTATAGGGGGTGACAGAAGAGAGGGCAGACTGGGGGAAGGGGTAATCAATATGCTTGCCATCTTGTGATGGGGGTAGGGGAGAAATGGGGAGAAAATTTGGAACTCAAAATCTTATGGAAATGAAATATTTAAAACTAAAAATAAATAAATAAATAAAACAAACAAAAAAGAATTATGGAGGGGCAAATGTAATGGGGCCAGGTTGTTACAAGCCAAATCAGGTGTAAAAGACTGAGGTATCCTTTCTTAGGCAAAACAGCCATGCATTTCTATTCCTCACTTCCACCGTGCTCCAGATCCAATTGGTGACAAATTTTGTTGATTCTATCTCTACTTCTCTCACATCCATCCCCTCTTCTCCACTCATACAGCTCACCACATTCTCAACTTTTGCCCAATATATTTCAATAGACTCCTAAATGGCCTTTCTTTTTCCATCTCTTCTCTTTCCTCCTTTACCAAGCAATTGACTCTTTTTCCATGATTTTCTTGCATCAGTCTCATTTCTTTCCCCAGTTTTTCCTCTAACTCTCTTATTTGACTTTTTTCCTTTTTCTTTTTAAAAAATGTTTTATTTTAAAAAATACTAGAACTTAAACACATAAGAAAAGAAAAAGAAATTATAAACTTAAATATAAAAAAGAAAAGAAAAAACATGTTATGTGCACAGCAGAACATAGGAGAGGATTCAGAGGATATTGCAATAACTTACCATTTTAAGAAAGTCTGACAGTTGATCAAATGTCCACTTTTTTTTTTTCATTCAGAATTATGCTTAGCTTTGCTGGGGATGATATTTTAGGTCAGAGGCCCAGTTCTTTTGCTCTTCAGTATATAGCGTTCCAAGACCTGTGATCTTTTAGTGCCACCAAAAAAACCCACAACCAATCCAAGGGACACTAATTTAAAACTACTGTTATACTTTCATGGGAGGTTGATACTTACAACATAAAAGCATGAAACATTTTGTGGACTGCTAAGTTGGCATTTCACCTTCAACTCCATTCTGTACTTTCTGACCAACTCCTTCCAACTTCATGTCTTCTAGAGAGCCAGGCAGGGGTTGTGTTCACCCCCCTGCTAGTGGTCACATTTTCTGACAAATGCTACAATCAGAGCTAGGGGCTCCTCCTAAAGTGCAGCCTGCATTGACTGAGAAACCAGAAGCTCCCAACCTCTTAAGTCTACCTCCAAGGCTGGAAATGTCCATCTCAGGATTGGTGTGTGGTCACCTATGCTTAGGGAGAGAAAGGAAACAGAAGAGGCCACCCCAGACCTAGACTCAGGCTTGCCTAGATAGGACAAGTGTCCACTGCTGAGGTAGAAGTCAGCTCCTGCTCCTCCTCCTTTGAATGGGGAATTCCCCAAAAGATAGGAAGAAAAAGAAAAGTTTTCTCTTCTTATTAACTGACAACAGTGCTGTGGGCCTGGCCAACATCACAGGGTAGGGTAGAGAACCAAAGGGCCATTCAGGGTTTGCTGAGTCAGCCCCGAAGTCCAATTCTTCCAGTGCTGAGCCACATGTATCCATGGCAGTTTCTAGGGGAATTCTACAAATGCTTCATGGGATGTTCCCCCAGATCCATCCTCATTCATGCTCCATGGGGTATTTTCCAATCCAATTTCTGCTACACTTAGAATGTTCTCCACCTTCTTTATAGAGACTCAGTTCAAATACCACTTTTTTACTTGACACCTTTCCTGATCTCACCAATGAGTACCCAGCCTTCCCTGCCTTGCCCTTCCCCCTCAGTTATCTTGTATGTACTCACTTTGAGTACACACACTCATTGTATCCTGTCATGAAAATGTAGACTACTTATGGGAAGTGACTGTCAAGCAAAGTTCCTGAAACAGCAGGTATGGAATGATAATTATTGAATGGACTCATTCATGAAATAATAAGGCCACAGGATGTGGAACCAGAAGGGGCTTTACCAATCATATGCTCCAGCCCTCTTATTGGAGATTGTAGGTAACTGAGATCCAGAGTGGTTGACATAGCCAGAGTGAGTGACCCAAGTGGAAAGTACTCCTGCTGGGATTCAAACACTGGTCTTTTGACTCCAGATCCTGGACTGTTTCCATCATAACACAATCCCCTTAACTTCTCAAGGAAACATCTCTAGCTAGAGGTGATCTCCCTCCTCAAAACTCATGTAGTATTGATTATATTAACTGATGCCATTAGCTTGCATAAATATTGGAGTAAGAATATCTGGATTCAAATCTTGCCTCCAAGACTTGGTGATGATGTGACTAGTAACCTTCCTCATAAGCCTCGATTTCCTCAGATATAAAATGGGGATACTTGTATCAACCTCATAGGATTGTTGTGAGCCTCAATTGAGATAATATATGTAAACCACTTAGCAAAAAACATCATATAAAATGCCAGTAATTAATTTTTCCTGATGGACAAAGTATCTCACACAAGTTCTACTCTATCTAGACCTAATCATCATCATCATCTCACCCTCCAATAGTGTAAACTTGCTATGTGTTTATTATATCCTCATGACTGATCCCTGTTGCCCATGGATCATCATTTTTGACCATTGCACCAATTTATAATCATACTTCAGGACCTTAAGGACTTGCAATTTTCTTGGTTTGGGCACTCCTTCCCCTAACACAGGGTAGACCCTCTATGGCTTAGTAAATGGTTTTCAAGTGTGGACTAAAAATTCATCACTCTGCTGCTAGTCCTGGGACAACAGACACCAACAGACCCATGCTCTGCCAGAGCTTGTTACTCCACTGGCATAAACTTCAATTGGAATTGACAATAGTTAACATAATTCCATTTGCCAGACATTGTGCCTTTAGGCACTAGAGATATAAAGACAAAATTAGGAGATGTTCCCTGCCCCTAAGGAGCTCACTTTCTATTGGGGGAGACAATATTTACGGGCACATATAGACAAACATATGCTAATTGGATTTATAATTAATTTTTGGAGTAGAAGGAGGAATTAAGTTAAAGCCTCATGGAAGTCTTGGTAGCACCTGAGCTATGTCTTGAAGGCAATTAGGTATTCCCATAGGCAGAGGTGAGGAAGAGAGTACATTCCAGGCACCAACAGACTCTGCAAAGGTATGGAAGGAGTTGGACTGTTGTTTATGGTGTGAGGAATGGTTAAAACTTTTGTTTCCACAGAAATCATGTAATACATGACTTATGAAATCTAGGGGAAGCATACATACCAGAAGTCTTTTAACTTGCAGCAAGTGCAAGAAAATAAATTGATTGTAGAAGGAAGCAGTGGGAGATGTTGATTAAACATTTTCATTCATCAGGTTAATCAGTATACGTAAGAGAATTTCTCTATCCATGGCTATTAAGGATGAGACATTTAAACAGGGACACTATCAACATAGATTACTACTAGATCATCTTCCAGCAGAAGAGGGAAATTAGGAGATATAATGGAAAAATTTGTTTCCATAAATTCAGAATAACAATCAGTAGAATGTGAGACATAAGGAAGGAACTGTTTTTCACACAGAAGATAATGGGCAAAGCAGAATCCAAATAGTTTTATCTTGTTTTGAAGTTAGAAGTCAGCTAAATAGAGTAAAAGTTAAGTCTACCCTGGAATGCTCGTTCGTAATAAACTTATGAATATTAACTTCCCCTCTTCTGCGAGGACTAAAGGTTCATTTTAATGGTCATACAATGCATATAGTGGGAGGGAGAACATATCAAGGGGAACTATGTAATAGGCATATTGGAAAGTTGTATACCCTATATTACCCAGTCAATGGGGAGACAGGAGAGGGACTTTGTGGTGGGCATAGATTTTTAAGGCTTGCTTTTGTTTCTATAGGGTGTGTTTTATAAGACACAGGCCACTGAGGTCTCTAATAAACTTAACTTTTATCTTCACCCCTCTCCAGCCTAAATGAGTTATTTCTCACAATGAGGAACAGGAAGCTAATTTGTCTGGAAAGTCAAGTGCAGAGAGGAAGTAAAGGGATGATTTCACATTAGGAAATATAGGATGGCGCATTTAATATTCAAGAAAATGGAAGTCACCAAGCCAGGATAAGGTACCACAGTCACAATTATGATTCAGATATTTAAAAAACATATTTTGTTTGTATATTGTCAACCATTTACCAAAGATTTGGTTGAAAGAAACAAACAGAAATTTTTCCCCTTAACCAAAGGTTTGTTCAAGAACAAACAGAATGGGGTTCACCTTACCAAAGGATTGACCAAGGAACAAACAAAATCAGGTCGTATATGTGCTGTAATGTGCTTGTTTATTCTCACTAAGCCAGAGAATCACGCATGCAGGGGGTCAGAAAACAATTCTGAATTTAGAGGTGAACAAGCTGAAGGAAACCCTTTATACACTTAGAGCAATATCAACTCAGGTTGTCTCTGTCAACCCAAAATTATAGTCTCCATATGTGCTTAACCATAATGTGAGAAAGAAATTTCTTAACAGAGTACATTATAAATAGAATAAGGTAAGAGAATGTTAAGGTGTCAACTGAAATTACAGATCCAGGATCTGTCTTTCTTTTACCATTGACATAATATAACATAATAAAACATAAGAGAAGCCCCATTATTCAAGATAATGTCCAGTTCAAGATGCCTTGCCCTGGACAGTCATAAGCAGAAGAATGCTCCTGGTCAGCTTCATTTGGCCTTGTAGTTGCTGACAAAAGAAGGGGCATTTTAGTTTCACTCAGAGAGTGAAGCAAAGTATGTCTGTTATTCCAGAGCACACAAAAGCATTCTCTTAGGCTACATTCAGAGGGGGCCAAAATGTCTTTCTCGTGATTGGCCAATCTAGGTTTTAGGTATTGCTCAGGTGGTGGGAGGTTCAAAATGGTTCATAATGTCATAAATGCATAATTGATTTTATTTTGTGCATCTTATGCCTACCCTCATTTATATTATTTAATCATACTTTTATGGGAAAAAGAACAATTTCTTTTAAAAATCAATTTAAGATAAAATTTAATTTAAAAAAAACCTTCATGGAAAAAAAATCAACTTAATACTTATTGAAAATGTTTCCTTAGCATAAAACATAAAACATTTATCACTTTACGTCAGATTTTTCCAGAGAATATCACTACCTCTCTTGAGGGATATTGTTTTGTGATTAATCTAGTTAGATGTGAAAATTATCTGAAATTCGGAAAGGACATGTTATACTCTTTCTGTTTTATACACCGGATTCTTATAAATATTTAATGTATCTAAATTATGCACTAATGATGCATGGCTTCAAAGGGACAGGGGTGTATCTGTGCTTTTCCTTTTAATCTGAAAAAAAAAATCCTTTATGGGCTCTAGGAAAGGTCATTAGCTGTGCCTGAATGTTGTTTTACCTAGAAGCAGGTAACCTATGGGTGGGTCTCTCCTAAAAGGGCAGATAAGACATGCAGAAAATATGGGTTAGAAACTTACTTTGCTTGAAATATACAGGACACATACTCAAAAATGTTACAATTCATGGCAGCTTGATATAGCAGAGTGCAAGTTCATAATACTTGTACTACACACCTTGTAGGGTCATTGTGAGCAAAGTGCTTTGCAAACCTCAAAACACTGTGCAACTGAGAGCTATTTCTACCGTTGGAAGATCGTATGGCTTAACATCTCTTACTAATGTGGGAACTGAAGTTTTTCCAATTGATCACTTACAATGTCAGGAAGCTTTCACTTTCAGGCAGTGCTGTCACTGGATTGGCATTTACTAAACAAGTAATATAGACTAGGCAATGAGAATACAAAGAAAAAAAGTTCTTGCACTCAAGAAACTTTACATCCTATAGGAGGAGATACATATATACATAAGTTAGAAAAAACAATTATAAGGTAATTGTGGTTTGGGGAGGTGGTGGAGGCACTAGCAGTTGGAGGTAATCTGGGAAAGCCTAAGATAGGAAGCGACCTTTGCTTCTAAGAGATGAAGAGGGTTCATTAATTTCATATGTAGAACTAACTTCTATCAGTGGAGAGCTTCCACCCATTATTCCTTTGGAGGCGAGCAGAATTCTACTACTCAGTTCGACATATATGTTAAGCACCTACTGTGTGCTACATTGTGCTAGGAAATAAAAAATTCATCTGTCCTTCCAGTCAAAAAAGGGGAAACATTCACACAAACACAAGAGCGTGGCGTCTGGATTTAAGAGAATCTAGGTTCAGATGAGATGCTGGATCATAAGATTTACACCTGAAAGGGAAACCAAAGAATTCAATCTCTCTTTTACAGAGGAGGAAACTAAAATACTGTTTTGTTTAGTTTTCTCCAAAACTAATCGAGGCAGCAACCCACTAAGCCAGGTAGTTATACTGAATTACAGTCATAACATGTTAACGTTATGTAATTAATGCGTCTATATAGGCATATGTATGCTGAATTACAGATTATCTCTCGTTACCAAGAGAGCCCCTCAAGAGCAGGGAAAGTAGGGCCACGTTCCCCTCGTTTGAATAATTAAAGAGAGAACAAGTCCGCCCTTAAGCTTCTCTTGTCGGCTTTACTTCCCCGAGGCCACAGCGCTCCCACGAGCGTGGCCTGAATTTCAGTCTATTCTCCATTTGGGGGGAGCCCACTCCAGTGTCAATGTCATGACTAACAACTGCCGCCCAAAAGCACAGTCGAGAGCATGTACGAACTCTGAGGACTAATTCCCCGTAGAACTCAGGTTTCCCACTGCAGGTTCCCTATAGAGCCCCAGGCCGGAAGCCGGAAGCTGCCCTACAGGACACGCCCCCGACGCTCTACGCTACGTGGCTCTGGCCCAACCAAAGAGGCCGGTTCTGAATCACCCTGCCTCCTCCTCTCATCCCACCAATCCTCCCCTGCGCCGCCGGCGACCCTATTGGCTGACGCAGTCGTCAATCATTCCCTAGCCCGCCCCTTTCGGACTCTGTCAGTCTGGCGGGGCGGTGGGGCAGCAGGAGGTTTGCGCTTGCGCGGTTCCGCCGGTTTCCCCTCTTCTGCGTGCTGCCGGGCTTGGCGCTGAGGGGGCGGCCGGGGAACACGTACGCACGCCCTCCCGTGCTCGCGGCAGCTCGCCCCCACGCGCGCGTCCCGCCGGCCCGAAGACATGTTGCGGGTTTATCAGCTAACGGGCGTGAGCGCCACCGCCCAGGTGAGCGTGGGGGGCGCGCGGGGCCGCCTAGGGAAGGCGAGGGGAGGGAAGACTCCGGAGAGGCCCAAGCGGAGCGCGCTTCTCGAGGCCCGGGCTCCCGCTCCGGGGCCTCGCGAGAGCTCGGGGGTGCGGTCGGCCGTTACTTCGGGAGAACTCCCGGAGCAGAATGAATTAGGGGCGACTACTAGGTGGGGAGAGGGAGAAGGTGGCGGCCGGGCGGGCTGGCGGCAGAGGGGGTGGGGCTTCGCGGCGCTCCGCCAATCCTCGTTCGCTGTTCGTTGACAAAGGCCAATGGAAGCCCGCCGGCGCCGGGGTGGCTGGTGCGTCGCGTGCCCGGGTGGCCTCAGCCAGTGGCTGAAGGTCGAGGGGTGGGCCCAGGCGCCCCGAGCGAGGCGGACTGCGGGGGACTACAGTTCCCAGCAGGCTCCGGGGCTCCCGAAGAGGCTGCATAGCCTGGCTTGCGAGAGTGGGAGGCCGCACGGGCTGCTGGAAGCGGTAGTTCGTGGGCTGTCGGAAGCAAGGGTGGCCATCCTCTGGCCTTTCCAGTCTCTTCTCTCTGCCTGGTTTATTACTGGGCCGGGGTGTCTGCCCTTTTCTTACTGGCCTTACATAGAGCTTCTAGCCAGTGGGAAACCCTAAAGATAGGAGGTCTCGGGGTCCTTGCAGAAGGGGGAGGGGGACAGGTGTCGTGACCTTGTGCCAGGACACCCTTCCAGGGCTGATGGCAGGGAGCCCCATGCCCATGGTCACAAGGAGCCTGGCAGGAATGTGGGCTTTGCAAGTGGAGCTGATTATTAATTAAGCTTTAGTTAATTCAGTTAGTGAGCGTTAATCGTCCAAAATTGCTCCAAGACTTTGGGGAGACCCTGTACAAAATACTGCGAGGCAAGGTCTGGTCCAGCATCATAAAGGCAGTGTACACAGGGTTGTGTGCGCAGAGAGGATGGCCCTGGAACCTCGTGGTTAAATGGTCCCTGTTCTTGGGCAGATGCTGCTCAGTGGGGATCATTTAACCGTCTTTGAGCCGCGTACCCCCGCCAGGCCTGGCCTTTCTCAGGATCATCTGTCTTCTGCCCAGCTGCCAGCGCTCTGGTTACCAGGGAAGGAGCCGTGTGGGGGCCAGGGCTGCTCTTCGGACAGGTTCTGAGGTCTGTCTGGTGTCCAGCCACCTGCCTAGTCCTCCTCCCTCTCTTCCTTCCCCTGTGCCCTGGCTGAGACTGATAGCTTCCTTTATCCTTCAGTGCTCTTAAATTAAAGGAATTGGCAGAAATTCATTTGTTTTGGGTGTTTTGGGTCAGGGAGGACTGGCACTGCTGAGAGAGCAGTCAGAACAGCTTCCTTTTTGTTCTTTTTTCTCTTTTCCTCCTTGCAGCTGACTCCAGAAATCCTTGTCAGATGCCAGCTCTTGGATTTCCTCCCAACTGCTCACTTCCCAGGCCTGCGCACACACCCTGTTTTTGGAACTTAACAGGCAAAACCTTCCCCCTAATTTTTTCCTTGGTGAAGTTTCTTGTCTTTGGCCAAGACTTTTATTTCATCAGGGTGGTGACCTCCTGGTATAGAAATGCCAGTCCTGTGCAGACCTGGGAATTTAACTGTATATAACTTTTAGTCCTAGAGAGATGTCCTGTGCCTGGGCAGGGAGAGATGAAGTGGACATGCCCATAGTCACACATCTGATATATGTCACTGGAAGGTTTTGAATTCCTGTCTTCCTGATTAAGAGGCAGGCCAGAATAGTACTTCAGAAGGCTTTTACTGTACTGGGAAAAGGTCTCTAGGCCCCCCCTTTGATTGGAGGACTGATTTATTGGGAGCTGAGTTCCTGGTCTTGACAGAGCTGAGCAAGCCATCAGCCTAACTGTTCTCCTAACCCCTTTATACCACCAACTTGTAAAATTTATTCTAAGTTAGAATTACAAAATGGTCCATACAAGTCTAAAGTCAGTTATTGACAAAGTGTTTTAAAAGCTGTGCATTAAGAATAACCTATAAAAATAAAATGTACTAATACGGTTTCATTCCTGGTTCCCTTATGATTTTTTCTTATGTATAATTTTTAAAAATTGTGTTGCTTTTTTTTTTCATGTTTTCAGTTAGTGTATATTCAAGTTTAGTTTTTTGCATTCTTTGTAACATTCAATTTATGTAGTTGGTCATTTAGGAAACGTTACTTATACAATTTTTTAAAAATTTTAATTTTAAAATTCTAATGAAATTCTGTTATTACAGAAAGGACTTTGACTATCACCTTTCAGAGCCCTTGTCTGTGATGTCATGACAACAGTCTGCTAAATAATGGAGCTCAAGGTTTAGTAGCCCAATCATGTGCCTTGAATTGTTGCAACTGGCCACCCACTTAATTGATGCCTGCTGTTAGGTTTGCTGCCACCCATGCTGTCACTTGGAGCATTCCTGTCCCCAAATCAAGAAATTCTGCATTGTTCAAAGAAATAGTCATAACAGTGAATTGACATAGATCTCTTGGCATATTGGAGTTCATGGCCCCATCTTGGCCCACTGAACTTCCACAACTATTTCCTCACTTGAGTGAGGTGGGAGGAAACAGTGGACAAGTTATGGCTGTTGACATTCTAATACAAATATGAACTTAATGATCCTTATAATTTTCTGTTACATTACAGGATAGACAAATGATTTTTAAGGTTTTCTTAGAAATCTTGGAGTCATTTTACAATAGCATCCTGTTACCATCCACATCTCTTGATTCTGTATGATTCTTCTTCTTGTCCTCCGATAAATTCATCAAAAGGCAACCCAGACCAAACTCCTCCATTTCAAATCTGACTCTTCCCAGTTTCCTTTGAAAGTACCCATTTTGTCATTCTTGTGGCTCAAGAATATTCTACTACATTCATAGACGATAATTTTTCTGGTCATTCCCTGATGAGTAGGTGCTCCCTGATTTTCCAATTTTTGGCTACTATGAAAAGAACTTCTGTGGATATTTTTGTAAATGTGAATTCTTTTCTTCTTTGTTTGCTATCTTTGGGGCATAGGTAATAGCGTGGCTTCCTCAAAGAAAAGGCAAACAGCACCTTTTGGAGCTGGCTCCAAATTACCTTCTAGAATGATTAGACCAATTCACAGCTCCACTAACAGTGAGCACATTAGTGTACTGCCTCCAAGCATTTGTCATTTTGTTTTGTTTTTTCACAGTTGTGTTAATTTGCATTTCTTTAATTAGTGATTTTTCATGTGGTTGTTGATAGTTTGCATTTGCATTTTTTTTCTTGAAAACTGCTTAGTCATATACTTTGACCATTTATCTATATTTGGGAATGGTACTTTGTCTTGTACATTTGGAATCATTTCCCCTTATATCTTGTATATGAGCCTTTTAGTACAGAGGTCTTCAAGCAGAGGCTGGATAGTCAGTCATTGATTATCTGTGAATTCTTCTGGTGTATGGACTAGATCAGGTAGGTGGCGCTGCAGTGCACAGAGCAGTGGGCTTGGAACCAGCAAGATTCATCTTCCTTGCTTTTTTTTGGCGGGGAGGGCAATTGAGGTTAAGTGACTTGCCCAAGGTCACACAGCTAGTTTTGCTTTGTGTTAAGTGTCTGAGGCCGGATTTGAACTCAGGTCCTCCTGACTCCAGGGCACGTGCTCTATTCACTGTGCCACCTAGCTGCCCCTCAGATTCTACTTTTAAACAGGTACAAGCCTATCCCATTTTTTGAAAATGAAATACCTTGATTTATTTTACTGTGGTGCCCTTTTAAATTACCATCCCATGTCTTTTCCCAAATTTTCCACTTCTGTCAATTGGGACATCTTTCCACTAGTTAGTTTGGCCAGAAATCTTGACCCCAAAGCCTGAATGAGACCCTGGTCTGCTGTCCTAAGTGTTGTGGAGAAATTATGATCTGCCCTTTTTTCTTTCAGCTCTTCCTTAGTATATCATGGATTCCTCTCTTCACTATTTGTAATACCCCACCCCTCTAACCACCCTAAATAGTACCATCACTTCCTCCTGACTTCATTCTGCTTTCAGTCTGTGTCTTGGTTTTCAGGCCCTTTCTTGATTTAGGTAAAGTGGCCCATTAACCTGAATTCTTCTAAGGCTCATTCTATCACCCCTCTGTTCAGTATTCTCTTGCTATCTCTTCCTTGTAGTCCAAATTCTAACAAAATTCTGACCAATGTGTGTTTTCTGTGCAGCTTGCATATGTGTTGCTTTCTTCCTCCATGCTTTCTCAAACCTGAAACCTTCACTCCATATTCAGGGATCCAATGACACCAGCCTCCTGAGGGACCAGTTGACTTTTATTCCTCCTCTCTAACCCCATTTCCTAGTGCAGTACCTATTACAGTATGGGTTTAA
This sequence comes from Gymnobelideus leadbeateri, assembly GCA_011680675.1. Taxonomy (NCBI): domain Eukaryota; kingdom Metazoa; phylum Chordata; class Mammalia; order Diprotodontia; family Petauridae; genus Gymnobelideus; species Gymnobelideus leadbeateri. The sequence goes on along the minus strand of WOXC01009020.1, from coordinate 190,845 downwards.
TAAATGCTTGTTGAATTAATTTTCCCTGGCATGGTACAGGTACTTAATAAATGTTTCTTAGTGTTAGGGGACCTCTATGACCTTAGGGTCCTTAACCCTTATAGAACTCTTAGCATCCTTGTCCTGAATTTAATCAGCTTAGAATTTGCTTTCTCTTCCTCCTTTCTCATACTTATCCTTTTCCCTAAATATTAGACATTCTTTTGTCTTTAATGTTCATAAACATGTATTTAGAGCAAACATGGAAGGTAACTCCTAGGAACACCTGATGGTTGGGGAGGAGTCAGTCATCACAACCTTCTCAGATAATTCTTAACTAATATTCTCTCTCTTGCCTTTCTAACTAGCTTATAGCACTTACTGACCTAAACATATACATTGCTGCTTTTTTTTCTATAAGCTATATGAAATTATCCAGTTATTTATACATGTAGCCATGTTTACCCAACCAAATTGCAAGTTTCTTTAGGACAATATTAGTCCTAATCAGCTTCTGTATTCTCCACTTAGTATGGGGTGATCAGGAGCAAACATTGGCAGAGGTTTGGTGTGTTTGCCCTGTTCTAGAGCTGCAAGGGGTATGGATGTAATGAGAACTCTGGGAAACCAGTGTCCACCCCACCCAAAACTGGCAAATGGAGTTTCCTGGTAATTCACATAGATTCTTGCCTGGATGACTGAAACATAATTTTTCTGGTGGTAGCCATAACTAAAGATACAAATCCTATTCCAGTGATCAGAGTGAGATCAGTGCAAAAAGCGGTTTACTTATAATAGCTACTGTTTTGAAGATCAATAGTAGTTTAAGTCCCACTTCTGTACAACACTTAAACATTTTCCATAAACTTAGAAACTTTTGTATTTATCTGATTTCTTCCCCTAATTTTTATTTAGGCTATCCAGCATCAAAGAAGGTTCTTTGTGCTCTATGAGCAAAGCAGAATTTCAGTAGCTCCAAAGAAACATGAGATGTGCAGATTTAGAGCCCTCTCCACTCCTGAAGTTCACGTGGACTCTTTGTGGCTGCCCTGTGACAGAGCCTTCCCAGCTCCTATGGTCTATTCAGCCACAGTTGGATCCACTGTACCTCCGCCCCAACATAGTGGTATCTTTGTGGTCCTTTTCAAACTGAGAGGACACAACCAGCCAGTCTAGGGCTAGGGACTCATAATAATCAGTTGAAGGTTACCAGATATATGAATGGGGGTGGCTAGGTGGCGCAGTGAATAGAGCACCGGCCCTGGAGTTAGGAGGACCTGAGTTCAAATCTGGCCTCAGACACTTAACACACACACACACACACACACACACACACACACACACACTAGCTATGTGACCTTGGGCAAGTCACTTAGCCCTCCAAAAAAGCAAAAAAAAAAATATGAAGGACTTTATCAGGCTTTCCCCCCCTTAAGTCAACAAGCAAGCATTTATTAAGTGCTTACTGTGTGCCAGGCTTTAATCAGTCCCAAGGATACAAATAAAGGCAAAAGCATGTTCTGTGCCTTCCAGGAGCTCCCAGTCTGGTGGGAGAGAGAACATGCAAACAGCAATGTACATACATAGAGGGTGTTTGCAGATAAGTTGGATGTGAGCTCCGAAGGACAAGCCATGTTTTTGGAGCCTTTGTCTTCCCAGCACTTAGCACGAGGCTTGGCAGGCGGCAAACATGAAGTGCCTACTGTGGGCCAGCTACCGTGCTGGATGTGAGGGATGCAAAGGGGGAAAAAGACCCTGCTCTCAAGGAGCCCACAGTCTCACGGGGAAGGAAACGTGCAGATGTCTGTGTACAAACAAGCTACGTATGTGAGAAATGGGAACTAGAGGAGGAAACAGCAGCAGGGAGCCCAGTCAGGAAAGGCTTCTTACAGAATGGGGCACTTCCCAGTGCCTGCTTTTGGCCCTGATGAGCTCTGCAGGGCTTCCAACTCTGTTATTTCAAAATGTCGTGACAGTAAGCCTGGCCTGAGATGCTGGCATGGCCAGTAGCAGCCTTGGCGCCAAGTGTTAGAGGGAGTCACATTAAAGAAGTGCTCCCTTTTAATGATGCAGCTGTCCTGGGGGCTCTAGCCATAGTGCATCCTGAAAACTTATCTTGTCAGCAAATGATAACTGACTCAGAGCAGGCAGGAAGCATTTGTGAAGCGTTCATGGTGTACTGGGCACTGTGCTGATACCTGGGAAAGCAGAGAGGCAGAAAGTCTTTGCACTTAAGGGCATTGCGTTTCTAATGGGGGAGACAGTGCTTGAATAAGCAGGTATATAGAAGTCAGTTAAATGGAATTTCCTCTCTACAGGAAGGCCCAAGGCAGGCTGTAAGAACTAGGCTCTTGTGGATAGATGGGATTAGAGGTGAAGCCAGGGCAAGAACAGGAGGGAGAACAGGTTTGCCTTTATTATCCCTTACATGGCTTTGTGTTCCCAAGACTGCCTCCTGATATGCTTTGCACATAGTGGGTTCTTAGTTTTTGTTGAATTCAATTTCATTCAATCATAGGTGTTTAGGGCTGGAAGGGAACTTAGATATTTATTTTCTCATTTTAAAATCCAAAAGGGCAGAGCAAGCAGGAACCGGATAGTAAATTCCTCCTACAAAAACTTTAGACACCTAGAAATGCACCAAGATGGAATGAATTTTTAAAAAAATTTAAAAATTAAAAAAAATTAAAAATGTTAAGTTTTTTTTAATTGTTTTTTGTTTTCAATACTCACTTCCATAAGCTTTTGAGTTCCAAATTTTCTACCCCTTCTTTTCCTCCCCCCACCCCAAGACAGCATGCAATTTGATTTAGGCTCTACATATACATTCACATTAAACGTATTTTCACATTTGTCATGTAAAGAAGAATTAGAACCAATGGGGGGAACCATGAGAAAGAAGAATCAAAAAAGAGCAAATAGTGTGCTTCAGTCTGCATTCAGACTCTGTAGTTCTTTTTCTGCATGTGAATAGCATTTTCCATCATAAGCCATTTGGACTTGGAAGACTAAATTCTTGGGGAGAAATCTGGAAACTGTCACATTGTGAGCCATATGTTGATCTCAAGTTGACCTAGGGAGATGGACAGAAAGGTCTGCAGACCCTGGGGCCTGAGGCAGGCCAGGAGTACCCTGCTCAGAGAGAGATGGTGTCCTAGGCTGGGACCGAGACAGGTGTCGGCTGGTAGCTTTGGAGTGTTCCCGGACCCAAGGCCATGTCCCAGATCCAGAAGCCCAGTGTGGTGAACTAAGAAAAGAAAGGAGGAAGTTCAGAAAGTAGTTGGTGGGGTGTGGCTTGGACCCAGGAGCAAAGCAGGGTCTCAGTTGTAGCCTGCTCCCCAGCTTTTAGATGTGGAACAACCAGACCCAAATCACCAGCCAAAGGGGAGCCTGTAGTTTGATCTTTTGGATCCAACAGAGCTTCTCCAGCTGGCTGATAGGGCCTGAGTCCAGCAGCAGTCACCTGTTGCTTAGGCCTGAACCTAGGTCAGGAACTTGCAGGAATCAGACCTTGCCCTGGATCAGAACACTTTGAAAGCAATGAAAGCTTGTAGCTCCCCAGTTTGTCCCTGAGATCCTAGAACAGAGGTGGGCAACATGTGGTGCCGAAGCCACAATGTGGCTTTCTAGGTCCTTGGGTGCAGCCTATTGACTCAGTCCAAGTTTTATAGAACAAATCCTTTTATTACAGGGATTTGTTCTGCTAAGTTTGGATTCAGTCAAAGGGCCGCACTTGAGGACCTAGAGGGCCACATGTGGTCACAAGGCCACAGGTTTCCCACTCCTGTCCTGGAATAGCATGATATGTGTAGGACAGCCCCAGACATTTTCTCCCTTTTCTTCTTATGAAGAGCCTAGCTCCAACATCAAGTCTGAAGGTAGGAGGTAGGAAGAATGAGGAAGGAGAAGACTTCACCAAGAGCTCTTCTGATGGGCAAGGATGCTCCAGACAAGAGAAGAAATGACATCTACAAGCAGCACCCCAGAGGAAAATGCAGCTTGGGCACAAGCTCCGTTCCTAGGAAAGATGATGCCAGGAGTTAAAAAAAACATTAGAACTATTTTCATAAATGAAATGAGATGCTTGAGGAAAAAGTTGGGAAAGAAGTGAGAGCTGTAGAAGAAAGAACTGGGAAGGGGATCAGGAGCTTGACCCAAGAGGTGCCAACCTTAACCACACAACAAGCTCTCTGTGAAGTAGAACGGACCAAAGAGAAGCCAGTGACTCCATGAGGCCAAAAATAGTGAAGAAAGTCGAGACCGAAACAAATAGAAGAAAGTGTAAGGCCTCTTAGCAAAAACTGCTGACTTGGAACAGATTGAAAAGCGGAGAAAAAAATGTGAGACTCATTGGACTATCAAAAAGAACCGAGGGGCAGCTAGGTGGCGCAGTGAGTAAGAGTGCCGGCCCCATCTGACCTCAGAAAATGAGCACCCACACACAAATAATGACTGGCCGTGTGACCTTGGCCAAGTTACTTAACCCCAACTGTTTAAAAAAAAAAAAAGAACCCAGACGTCATATTTCAAGGAATCTCAGTACTGCTCAGATCTCTTGGAAATAGGGCAAAGTGGAAATGGAATGCACAGATCATCTCTTAAAAAAAATCCTGAAATGAAAACTCCCAAGAACAATCTAGCCAAAATCCAGAACTTCAGTGTCAAAGAAAAAGTGCTTCAACCACCCAGAAGTAAGAATTCAGTTACTAGAGCTACAGGAGGATCAACTCTTAAGTAAAGGAGTTGAGAAGTTGGAATCTGATATTCCAGAAAGCCAAGGATCTAGGCTTACAGTATAGTTTAGAATTTCCCTTGGTGAAATGTCACATTTAGGAAAAATTCACTTGGTGCTTACAAAAGTAATTTTCTCTTGTTCCTAAGTTGAAAGTTCAACCAAGAAATAGGCTTTATCTTCACTGCCTTCAATATTGTTTTGGGGAAAATTAGTGTTAGAAATTCCAAGCTGACAGGTATGAATAAATCTGAATGGTCATAATACTTTCCTAGCTGACTTTTTCCCTTTTGTCTGAGAGCCCTAAGACAGGACTTATTTGAACCTTTTTTGATTGCTTTGATTAGAAGAGGTTAGGTGATACTCAGGACTAGAGAAAGGCAAATGTCCCAATTGTCAGAAAAGTGGGATGATGAATTTGATCATGATTTCTGGTAAAAATGTGGAATTTGTTCATGGAAGATCAGTGAACATTTAGAAAGGGAATTTGACGTCTCCAAGAAAGACATCAAATAGCAACAAAAGCCATTTTAAATGAGTTGGATGACTTTGTTACTACCTTTGTAAAGCTAATATATACAGCTTGTTTCTTTTAATAAGTAAACAACAAATGTATTGTTACATGTCTGTGTATTCACAATGACTATATTCTTGGTTTCAGCTCTTTGATACATTAATATATTTGTTTTTAATAACTGATGGAAGTTTAAATAAAATGTATTAATTAATGAAAATGTATACACATATCAATATAAAGAAGCTGAGTGGGCTGCCATAGGAGGTCATGGAAACTGGATGCCACTTGCCTACTTACAGGCTGGGTATAGTGCTGTCAGAGGTCTCCAATTTCTTGTTTTCTTTTTTTTTTTTTGGAGGGGGAAGGCAGGGCAATTGGGGGTTAAATGACTTGCCCAAGGTCGCATGGCTAACAAATGTTAAGTGTCTGAGGCCTGATTGGAACTCAGGTCTTCCTGACTCTAGGGCCAGTGCTTTATTCACTGTGCCACCTAGCTGCCCCCAACTCTTGTTTTCTGTTTGCGTCTTGACTAAGATTGCTCAACCTGATCCTAGAAACTCCTGCCTCCTGCATCTCAGCTAAATGTTCTTTCTGTTATGTTACAGTGTTTCTTATAACTGATGGACGTTTGGGGTCAAACTCATTATTGAAAATCATTTGAATTTTTAAAGATTCATTTTTATGAAATGCAGACATTTGTGAGATAAGCTTCTGGTATATATAAGCTTGAGAATATGTATATTTTTAATTTAGCTTTCATTTTGTATGTTCTTATTCTTCCTTAGAATTGCCTTTGCAGAAAATTTATACTCCGTCCCTTGAGACCATGCCGTAGATATTCTACAACAAGAAATTCTGGGTATGTAGATGAATATGCATCATTACAAATTTTGCAATTATGAATAATCAGCACGCCTTATTAAGTTTTTGTTTTATAGCATTTTATTTTTTTAAAAACTAAGATCTGTGTTCTCTTTACCTCTCCTTTCCCCCACTTGAGAAACCAAGGAAAATAAAATCCCTTGTTAAAACCGTACATCATCAAGCAGAACAGTGCCTGCCTTGGCTAGGTATGCTTCACGCTGTCCTCTAATCCAGCCTCAGTCACAAGTGCTCATTCCTTGAGATTTCTCCAGAATCACGGCTGGTCATTGTGTGGATCAGAATTGCTTCGGCAGGCATTTACAAAGGGCCTGCTCTCTCGGTGGGCTGGGTGTGAGGTGATATGGGCCTGGGCCAGGAGGGGGACTGTCTAGAAGAGAAAACATGGAGATATAAACAACAGAATTGACAGATGATTGTGTAGGGAGTTGAGAGCATAGCTTGTTTTCAAGTTTAGGTGACCAGGAAGATAGCAGGAGTCTCTAGTGCTAGAGATATTCAGAAAAGACGAGAAGTAAGTGGGACAGACATACTGAGTTTAAGACGTCTTTGAAACCTCCAGTTCAGCATGGCCATTAGGCATATTGGAGATTCTGCTCTAGTGGTTGGGAGAGAGTTGAGAGTCATCTGCATAGAGATAGATGAAACCATGGGAGCTGATGTGGTCATCCCATGAAATGGTAGAGAGGGGAGAGAGAGGCTCTGGGAGAGAGCCGTGGGGGCCCCTTTCCCCATTAGTGGATGTGACCTGGATGAAGAAGCAGCAAAGGAGACTGAGCAGGACTGGTCAGACAGGGAGGAGGAGAGCCAGGAGAGAGAGGAAAGGGTGATTGACGGTGTCCGAAGCTGCAGAAACGTCGAGAAGGAGGAGGATTGAGAAAAAGCCACTGGGAGATCAGTGACTTTGGAGAGAGTAGTTTCAGCTGAGTGAGGAGGCTAGAAAGAGTTAAGAGGAAGAATAAGGGAAGCAGAGGCACCGAGTATAGATGGCGTTCTCAGGAGTTAAGCCACCAAAGGGAAGAGGGAGCTAGGATGATCACAAATGGGTGGGTGGATCAGGGCGAGGGAGATGCAACCTGTTTGTAGGCAGTAGGAGGCAGCTGATAGACAGGGAATGAGCTAGTGAAGAAGAGAGAGAGTGGGGATGACAGAAGGATCGGTCTACAGGAGCAGACAGGGTGGAATGGGATCACTGTGCATGCAGCAGGGCTGGCCTTGGCAAGAAGGGCCACCTCATTGCATGAGAAGTTGGAGGAGGAGAAAGTTCGAAGGCATCTGAGCACAGGAGCTGAGGAGGAAGGGGGAGGAGGGAGCTTCCCAGGGCCCTAAGAGATATGGGATACCTACAAAGTAGGCACAAAGCACAGTCTTCAGGTAGGGTTTTCTTTTTTGTATCATGGGCTCCTTGGACAATTTGGTGAGACCTTTGAGCTCCCTCACTGCATAGAATATATTAGCATTACAAAGGAAGGGCAGCTAGGTGGCACAGTACATGGAGCACAGGCCCTGGAGTCAGGAGAACCTGAGTTCCAATGTGACCTCAGACACTTAATACACACAAAAAAACTAGCTGTGTGACCTTGGGCAAGTCACTTAACCCCAATTGCCTCTCCAAAAAAGCAAAAAAAAAAAAAAAGATTTACAAAGGAACCTGTTACTGAAATGCTCCTCTCAAAATATCAAAAAACAAAACAAGTTCATGGGCCCAAGTTAAAAAAATCTGCATTGGGGGTGAAGGGAAGGCATGAAGTACTGGGCATAGGAGAGCAGGATGGGAAGGGTGCAGGAAATCCTGTGCTAGAAAGGGGAGATTTAGTTGAGTCTTTTTTTGTCTTTTTGGAGGGGGGATGGCAGGGCAGTTGGGGTTAAGTGACTTGCCCAAGGTCACATGGCCAGATTTGTGTTAAGTATCTGAGGCCAGATCTGAACTCAGGTCCTCCTGACTCCAGGGCTGGTGCCCTATTCACTGTGCCGCTTAGCTGCTCAATTTAGTTGAGTCTTAAAGGAAATAATAATAACAGAATTTCTTACTCTTATTATTGTAATAGCTACCGTTTGTACAGTATCTCCTGTGGCCCAGGCACTGTGCTGAGTGCTTTCCAGTTGTTATTTCATGTGCTCTCCACTACAGCCCTGGGAGGTTGGGGCTGCCATTATTGTCCCCATTTTGCAGATAAAGTTCCTGAAGCAAGTGAGGGTTAAGTGATCTGCCTAGGGTTGACGGGTGTGAGGCTGGATTTGAACTCAGGCTTTTGTGCCTCCCAACCCAGCACTCATCTCCTGCACTGGCCAACTGCCCCAAAGCAGGATTCCCTGAGGTAGAAGTGAGCAGAGAGAGATTTCCGGCCAGTGTCTCTGAGCTCTGACGTGTATCTAGAAGGTGACTACAAAGGGTGCAGGTCAGGAGGAGCTCCACCTGCCTCCATAAGGGAGCAGAGGGCGTTGTTAGTGCCTCCTGGACAGGGGACATGGTCAGACGTATGCTTGAAGAAAGCCATGGTGTGATAACTTTGTGGAGTGGGGATGGGAATGGAGGCCAGTTGGAAGGTCCTGACGGTCCAGGTGAGTGGTGTTGGGGCCTGTGTGTGTAGGAACACAGGGATGTAGGTGAGGAGGGCAACATGATTCGTCACCAGATTGGCCAGTGGATCAGGGGGCAGATGAGTGAAGAGTCAGGATTCACATTGAGATTTTCCTCACCTCTGCTCTTTGGACATCTAATTGGCAAGATGATGGTGCTTTGGCACCATTGTGCATGACACCATAGTGTGCAGGAGGGAAATTCAGAAGGGCGGCGGATTTGGTGAGAAAGTTCTGAGATGCCTATTGGACACCCATTTCTAAATGTCCAGTAGGCATTTGGTGACATGGGACTGGAGCCCAGGAGAAAAACAAGTTTTGATACAGAAATCTGGAAGTCATTCCACTGAGGTGATTGTTGAACCCACAGGAGTTGATGAAGTCACCAAATGAAAGAATATAGAAAAAAAAGAGCCCCGAAGGCCCAGGACAGAGCCCTGGGGGGTACTCACTATTAGTGGGCATGAGGTAGATGGGAACCTAGCTGAGGAGACTGAGGAGAGGTCAGCGGTGAGGGAGATGAAGTAGGAGCAAACTCCTGACAGTCCAGAGAGGAGAAAGGATGGAGAGCAGCTGGTCAGCTGTGCTCCAGGCGACGAGGACTGAGGTAGGGCTGTTGGGCTGGGCAGGTCAGTGAGTAAGTGAGGTCAGAAATCTCTGGGGAGAGGGGCAGCCTGCTTCCGTTTAGCTGAGAAAGGGAGAAGGGAAGCCAGCAGGCATGGGAGAGTCTGGGGAGACTAGGGTGAGAGAAGAAACCTGGGACGATACTGCTGCAGAGTAGAGGGAGATTTTCAGAGGCAGACTAGGTGGCACAGCAAGTAGAGCACTGGGCCTGGATTCAGGAAGACCTGACCTCAGACATGTGTCCTTGGACAAGTCATTTAAGTTCTGCCTCAGTTCCCTCAGCTGTAAAATGGGCATAGTAATTAGAATAGCCCCTACCTCCCTGGGTTATTGTGAGAATCAAATGAGATATTGATAGAGCCAAACTTGGCAGAGTACCTGACCTCTAGGAGTGCTCACTGTCACCGTCATTATGACTGTGCTGGTTAAAGTCTTCTGCTTCTAAAATGAGAGAGAGAGAGAGAGAGAGAGAGAGAGAGAGAAAGAGAGTGTGTGTGTGTGTGTGTGTGTGTGTACACACGTATGTACATAGGAATACATAATCTTTATCTAAAGATGTTTTCCATATTTTAGATCAACATACTTATAGGAGTCTTGCAGTGATGGCCTAAGTTCTGTGCTCTCAGATTGGCTCTAGAAGAAATCTCCTTCCCATTGAAGCTTTTTTGGTTCTTTAGTAATTAAGCTTTCTTTGTGGGCTTCTGAGATTGACCTGCCTTATGAAAAAGTTTATTCTGTAATGAATCAGGCTAGCATGCTGCCTGACACAGAAAGCAATGAAAAGGTATTGATTAAACCGTTGCTGTGTACCAGGCATCGAGTCTGGTTTCAGGCCCTTGTGAAATGCTTCCAGTGCTGTCTCCTAAGCCAGTGGAGGAGAGGCTTAAGTGGGGAGAAGCTTATAAAACATTCCCTGCTTTGTTGATTTTATTCACTCTTTAGCAAATCTCTCAACCTCTTCTCTGCTCAAGAGGAAAGGAGCAGGTTCATAAATGGCCACATCTTTGTTGTCTTGGGGGATTTTCCTGTCCCCATTCTTCAGGAGCTAAGCAGGTGATTGATCCCTGCCACAGAGCATTAAAGGTATCAGGATTAAGGTAAAGAAAACTGATTTCATTATTCATGGTTTCTGAATTGATCACAGGAAAATGGTGCTAGAGAACTTGGAGATGGCTGCAGTAGAGAAAATAGTATTCTGAAAATGTTAATTATTTCAAGTATTTTGTTTTATCCAGTAAATTCAGAACCTCCTTCTTTTAAGTATTAACTATTTGCTATTTCTTTATCTTAGACTTTCTGCAGGCAAAATTGCTGGAGCAGGCCTCTTGTTTATTGGTGGTGGTGTTGGTGGAACTATTCTGTATGCTAAATGGGACCAACGTTTCCGAGACAGTATAGAAAAGACCATCCCTTTTTCTGACAAAGTCTTTGAGATGGTCCTTGGTTCTCCCCAAGCAGTGCCATTGCCAAAGAAGCCGGTAAGAGTAATAAAAATTTTTTTAATAAAATGAATAATGGTCAACAGGGGCAAATAAGCAGAATGAAGGGTCCAGCTCCTACATAAAACCTTAACGTTTAACAAAGTAGAACCAGATGAATTAAGAAACAGGCCAAGACAGGTGACCTGCCTGCCTCTCTCTGTCTCCACCCTCACTTTCTCCTCTCCTGTAGTTTGTTGTTAATGTGTAGCCAGCTTTGGCTGGGCTGACTGCAGTTGGCTTCTGATCCTTTTGAGTTTCCTTGTAATGTTCATGGTTTTTGGTTTTTTATGACGACATTGTTAAGATATCATTAAAGAGCTTTTCACAGGAAAATTTTGTTCATAACAGATTTGTGTTTGCTAAGACTATTTGAATTAGCCTAATTTCTCTAATTTATTGATAAATCATAGAATCATAGAGCTGGAAAGGCACCTTTCAGATTCCTTGGTCCCAGGCCTCTCATTTTATGGCTGGTATCACGTAATGAGCTAATGCAGAAGGAGGAGGAGAAAAACCCTGTTCTTCCGATGTTTAGTTCATTGTATTTCTGCTCTACTATGCTGTTGTTTGTATTTGAAATTCCACAGTTATTTAGCATGCTGAAAAAATGCAGTAACAATTGTTACAGTGTGGGAAGGTGATTGTGGGGTTGGGAGGATTGACTCTTGTGAAAGAAACACAACCAGAAATACACTCAATTCTTCCATCTCTGGATTAAGGAGACCAGGGAGTATTCAAAGTAGACAGTGTATACGATTTTAAAAAGTTACTCTGAAAATTTATTTGGACCCTTACACACACAAAATAAAGTGAGCATGGTGATGCACATTGTAGGACAGATAAAGAGTTGTACGTGAAATTTCAGGTCTCTACTATGTAGTTTACTTTTCTTAATCCATAGATCCTTCTGAAACCTTATTGCCATTGACACAATAATATCAGCACCCTTTGTCACCGGATTAATAAGCAAACACTTTAAAAAATGTATTTATCAGCATTCTGTATTTCTTTGTACAATCTTCCTATAAAGTGTTTAAGGAATATAGCGTATTTTCAGAAGGCTGCACAGCTGTAGGGTCTTCTCTCATGCTGGGGTGGGCATCCCCAGCCGCTTCTTGGGTTGTTGGGAACTGGCCTTACTGGGTGATGCCTGCTCTCCAGAGAAGCAGCCCAGCAGAGCCCATTCAGATTTGGAGACTAGAAGGTCTGGCCTCAAATCTTGTCTTGGGCATTTACTACCTGTGTGACCCTGGGAAAGTCTCATGATTTTCATGAGCCTCATTTTCCTCATCTGTACAAATGGAATCCTAATACTAATAACAGCACCTATTTTACATTGATGTTTCATGAGAAATTCATGTTCAGTCACTGTTCCATCATTCAGGAAATGAGCCATGTATGAATTATTATAACCATAGGATTATTGTGAGGATCCAGTGAAATAGTTTGCTTGAAGCATTTGGAGATCTTAAAGAACTATATAAATCTGAGCTCATATTATGACCCTCTGTGACCTCCAGCAGGTTCATAGGCCTCTAGCAGCTTAAAATAGCCATGCTTATGAGATATTGGAGACCTAGCTGCTCAGCTGTCCTGAGGGCTGGGCTGGCCTTGGCTAGCCCACTCCCACCCTGGCCTTTCTATTTTTAGGTCCATGGCCCCAGGGAATGGCTGGAGGAAAGGATGAGCCTAGAATCAGGTTGAAAGTGGGTCCAGCCTCTGCTCTGTGTGCTCTTTCTCCTGGATCTTGGCTGTTGCTCTCACAGCTTCAAGCTTAGACTCCTTTGTGTACTCCTGCCAGGCCTCACGTGCTGTGTTTACTTGGGTGACCCAGCATCACTGCAGACTTCTCCAGCTGTTGTTTCCATTGTGTGACTAGCCTCACCATTGCCCCAGTTTTCCAGGTTTGAATCCTCACTCAGACTCTCCTGTCCCCCGTTTTTCACAAGTCACCAAGTCCTGTCCTCTCCTCGACAGTGTGTCTTGCATCTCTTCCCCTTTAGTTCCCTTGATACCTCCTTGTACTGGCTCTTAATGCCCTCGTGCCAAGTTACTGTCAGCTCTGTGTGTAGCTTCCACTCTGTTTTTCATAGAGCCCTGATTCTTTCCTCAGTGGAATGTTGTGAAAACAAAGTAGTATCATAAATGCAAAAGCACATGCTGAGGGGATCTTTTTAGTGCATCGTGGAAAGAAGAGGAGCCTGGAGGATCAGGCCTTGGGAGGCAGCAGTGTTTTTAATCCCAACTGTGGCTTCAGCGTGGTGGAAATGGCATTATTCTTGGAATTACAAGACCCAGGTTTCAAACTCAGATCTGCTCCATGTCCACCCTGGGACAATTGGACAAAGCCTCAGCTGTTCTGGGCCAATGTCTTTAGCAGCTGTGATCCACATCCATGAGTAGCTCTGTGACCTCGGGCAAGCAACCCTCTGGCCTTCTGTTTCCTCTTTTACAGAAGGGGGCGGAGTGGAGAGAGGAAGGGGGAGGTTAGCTTCCTTAAATACTCACGTCCATACTAGCTCTGAGAAACTGATCCTTTTCACTGCTAGATGTTTTCCCTTCTCCACTAAATTAGATTCTTGAGGTCAGGAATCATAGAAACTATTGATCGTTTGAGCTGGAAAGGACTTTGGGGAGCTCTGCCATCCTCTTGGTCCTGTGATCTTGCTCCCACACCACCACTTTTTGATGTATTGTTCCTCAACATTAGTGGGTACCTGGTCACTATTGAGTAATTGAAAGTGACCTTTCCCCAGCATCTGTCAATGAGAGAACTAACACTGATGTTTGATAATGGGAATAACAGCCACTCACATTTAAATGGTCCCTAATACTTGCCTTACAACATCCCCACAAGATAAATAATGCATATTTTTCATGAGAAAATGAGAAAATTGAGTCTCAGAGAGGTTGTCACTTGACCAAGGAACCATAACTTGTGCTTGAACCTCATTCTTTTGACTTTAGTAATCTTTTCATTACATCATGATTCAGTATCCATTTGAGGCAATTGAATATAGCAGACATTTATTAAGCACCTACTGTATAGAAGTCCAGATAACTTGTAGGCTCTACAAATGGATGCAAATCCCTATCCTCCTCCAAGAACTGAGACTGTTCAATTTGGACACCAGCATTGCCTGACCAGGAGGTGGGACAGGGAGGGGGAAAGAGAAATATTTGTAAGGCTTGATGAGCATCTTCTCCAGTGTACCTGCTATGGAAGGTGCTAGTGAATAGCTCTGAAGTTAGAAACTGCATATAGACCAGCAGACAGGGAAGAGGGGAGATAGAAAGACCTAGGATAATTCATACGTGGCTCATTTCCTGAATGATGGAATGGTGACTGAATATGAATTTTTCATGAAACATGAATTTAAAAAAAACCCTAGCTAAAATTGAAATAATTTACTGATAATCTTTTTGGATTTATTTTTTAAATTAATTTTTTTTCAATAAGCAGCTATTTATTCCTCCCCCCCCAATCATTTCAATAACAGTAAAAGAAAACCCTTGTAACAAATGAATAATCAAGAAAAGCCCATTTTCACATGGGTCATGTCCGATAACATGGTCCTTTTTTGCATTTTGAATCTGTTAACACAGCTCTTTGTTAGGAAGAGTGGGTAGCGTACATAAGATTACTTCTCCTTCTGTCTGAGCTGAGTTCTCATTTTGTAATGTATGTTATTGATAGTAAAGACACTAATGGGTTTTTTTTTCTTGTTACAGCTAGTATTTCTGGCTTTTTTAAAAAAATTGCTAAAAGATTTGATATTTTTATTTTACCTTTTTTAAAATAAATTTTTTTGATAATTTTTGTTTTTGTATTACCTCCATTTCCCAAAGCTCTCTCCTACTTCTCCCAAAGGGTCATCTTTTACAATAAAGAATAAAGAAGAGGAAAAAAACAACAGTTTAGCCAAACTAACTAACCAGTCCGTGGAAGCCTGACTGACATTATCTGGAGTGTTCTGTGCTCATATTTTCCCTTCCCTTTCCCAAAAAGGATCCTGTGCTTGTGGATTTAGGGAGGGACTTGAAGTCGTGGGGTCCAACCTCCTCATTTCCAGTGGGAAGACCCTAAGGCCCAAAGATCCTGGGTAACAGCAGAGCTCATGTCCCTAGTGGAAACAAGCAGGCCATCAGCCATTCCAAGTTTGCTTTCCTTTGTATAGTCATTGTGTGTTTGACTTTTCTTGTTCTTCTCGAAGCTATTTATTTCAGTAGGAAATTGCTGTGCCTGCTACTTCAGGACTCTGTACATTTTCTGAAACTGAACGTTTTTTCTGTTCCCAAGATTCAGCCTGGTCCACTAAAAATTTCCAATAAGTCAGAAGTAATGAAAGATTCTAAACTCCAAAAACACAAGGGAGACACTCCAAGCTCCGCAGCTAAAGAAGGTACTTATGTTTTATCCTGATATTTTAAAGTTAAGCATAGAAATCAGTACATGGATAGCTTTGATGTTTTGTACCCAAAAGCAGGTTGCCCCTTCCGTGAGTCAGAGAGGTGGCCGGGCCCCACGGGTTTCTTCTCCTGACAGAGGCCCCGGAGACCCTTCCACGATTCTTTGGGTTTCATGTCTGGCCCCTGACTCTCAAGTGAAGTGTGGGTGGCCCGGAAGGAGGAGAGCAAGTGCAGCTGGGCCTGCCTGGCTCACAGGAGCTTGGCTGCTCTCTTGTGCTTGCTTTCCTTCCCCAGGAAACTGCTCTTTTTCTTGAACCCATTTGATTTTTCTGCCCAGCTGCCTGCCCTCAGCTCTCAGCTCCTCCTGCTGCCAGTGCTCACCAGGACCCTCTTTCTTCAGTTTGTGGAGAAGATGGACTCAGTTAAGCTGTTGGTGTCAAAGAAGCTTGAGAACATTGGATTCCTAGACTAGCCATAAGATCAGAATGGCGAGGAGTGCAGGAGCTATCCTTTGGCAGGGTGACTCTAGGGTTCCTTCTCCTCAAAGCTTACAGTGGGTCAGGATAACCCTAAAGGGTTAGGATATATTTTACACCGAAAGGTGGTTTTAGGTCCTAAAACTTCCTTTTTCTCATGTTGCCTGTTTTTGTAAACCATTCCCCCACTTCCCATTTCTCCTAGCTTACATCCTGACAGCTACCTTCACTGGTGTGCCTCCGATTCCACTCTCTCCTGTTACCTGCTTCTTTTGTGGATCTATGTTCCCACCTCAGAAACAGATCTCTTAATGCTTCTTCCCACATTTCAGTTCTTGATGGGGTTCATGTCTTCTAAGAAGTCTTGGGGGTAGAAAGGTTCTCCTTAACTCTTCTGTCTTCTTTGTGTTGCTCTTTATTCTATAACTCCTAGACTTACATCCTTCCCTTTTCAAACCTTATTCCTCTTTTTGATCATCTTCCCTCCCTTCCTTTGTTTGCAGCCAGATAGGATGGAATTGGAAAGAATCTGGTGTGTCACAAACTTGCCATTGGCCTCCCAGCCTCGGGCTCCAGTGTGCTCCTGTGTTCCTTTCTTCTCCCACCATTTCACCCACTTGTTCTCATCTCTCCAGGCAGTTTTCCACCCCCCCACCTTCCTCGTTCCACATTCTTGCCCTTAGGGATTCTGAGTGCCTGGCACTGTTCATTCAGTCTTCCTCCAGGCCCTGCTGCCTAAGCACTGACAGTGCCAGTGCTGTGCCCACTTGATGCTTTTGTTCAGCATCCTTTTCACTGGGAAGGAGTCCACCGTGAGGGGCATCTGTGTTCTCTGAGCTCAGATGTTCTGCTCAAACATTCCCTGTATTTGAAGATGTTTGCCAAGTGTGTTGATCTCGAATAATTGCAAATATCTGTGTATTATCGAGGGACAAGCAAGGTCAATATGAATTTGCCTTGGCTAACATCTGTTTGCAACACCTACAGAAGCAAATCCAATTACTTTTGTACCAGGTGGTGGCCCATCTACCCCAACTTCTGATGAGCAGCGGGAAAATTTTATCCAAGTACCTCCGCTTGAACTGCTAGAAGGAAAACAAAAGCCTTCTATTTCAGGTAGTACAGCTGCTTTTCCATTTGTCTCTTGGAAACTCTAGTGTGCTTTTGGAGCATTGGGATGGTGCTAACCTCAACCCTCTTTGAGTTGTGTCGCTTTTAAGCATTTGGGCCTCTTCGAGAAGGCCTTTGGAAAAGACTTGAGTCTTGATCCTGAGCACATCTTGTTGAGATCTCAGGGCTTAGCAGCCTCTGGAGCAGGCTCAAGCAGATGTCAGAGAGGTCTTCCCTCACCCCAGAGTCATAGAATCTCCCGTTGCTACAACCAGCCAGACCTGTGTCCTGGCAGTGGGAAACGATGGTGTTTTAAGCCCTATCACATGTGTCAGTTCTGCATTGAAATGTGGTTCCTTCTGTTCTGTTGCAAGAGGAGAGACATGGGCTCGAAACTTCGTCTTCTAGAACAGAGCAAGTTTCAGAAGAGGTTGCAGCTCGCCGGGCCCAGCAGGAAGCAGAGGAGCGGCACAGAGCTCTCCAGTGTATGTGAAGAAGCCTCGCTCTAAGTATGGGGGGTCCTCTCTGGCTCCTTCCTGCCCTGGGTGGTGAGAGGCTGCTCGTTGTTGATGACGAGGTAGTCTGTGGCCAGCCAGGTGCTCTTCCCATCTTCAGCTCATTTTCCCTGTTCTTACCATCTCTCCTTATCCCCAGGAAAGTGCCTGCCAGGCAGAGAGCCGAATTCAGATCCAGGGAGGGTTTGTGACGAACGCTTCACATGTGACATACGTCCTCTGGTGTCGTATGCAATGTCAGGCCTCAGTTTCCTCAGTCATAGAATGAAGGGATTGGGTCACGTAAGCCACCAGCACTGTGGCCAGCTGGCATATATAGAATGCTGGAAGGTGCATGTCACAAACGTTTATCTGGTTTGATTCTCACAACAGCCCTGAGGGAGAGGTCTTGTTAGCCCATTTTACAGATGTGGAAACTGAGGCAGGCAGCGGTGAAGTGGCTTGCCCAATGTCACAGCTTTTATAAGTGTCTGAGGCTGGATTTGAATTCTCATCTGACTACTTCCATCTCTGCATCTGTGATCCTGTGTGCCTGGGATAGCATTTAGTGCTGGGGATCAGAAACATTGTTGTTATTGCTAATGGGGATAATAGCTCACATTTACCAAGCACTTTTACCTTCACTTTTAAATTTGAAACTCATAACCACCTTGTGAAAGAAACAGTGCAAGGATCTGAGACCTGGAGAGTAAAGGACTTGCCCAGAATCACTCCCTGTGGGTGGGAATGAGGAGCAGTACCCCCCCCCTGCCCTGCAGGCCTTCATGCCTTTGGCCCTGGGCTGCCACAGGAGGGACTTTTCCAAGTGACTGAGGCCCCTTTAAGTGAGAAAACTTAGAAAGAGTTTTAACGTTAAGCAAATTTCTCCAGGTACATTCCATACTTCCCTGCCTATTAAAACAGAATTGCTCCTGGGAGGCTCTGGGCCTTCTTGGAGTGCCTGTGTCTGCTGTTTGGAGTTTTTTCCCGGTTGAAGGGTCTTTGCCTCTGACACTGCCCTCTCCCGTTAGGAGCCTGGCTGGGTCACTGGGAGGCCTAGGCCCAAGGGCCCAGAGCTTCCCCATGGCAGCCCCTTCTCCCTTTGGCTCTTCCATTTAGAGTCAAAGCCTCGGGGAGGGCCTGTTGTCCCTAGCCTTCCTCCTGCCCAGTCTGCCCGTCTGGCCGCCGGAGGTGTCACTGGGGCATTGTTTTTGGAGCTTCAGCTCTTTCTTTTTTAGGAAGCTGTCACCAAGCCCTGCTTACGCTCATGTTGCTTCAGATTGCCTTTTCATGGCCCATCACACAAGTTTCTGCTTTTAGAGGGCTTGATCAAGTCACTTCAGCCCTCATTTAGTGAGCACTTTACTCTGTGCTACTGACCATCCTGGGTGGCAGGGGCTGTCACTTCTTTCAAGGGGAGGTAGTGTTAAAGGTCTGTATACAAAGTAATTCAGGGAATATCATTAAAGGTGGGCTGGGAGAGGGGCCTTGAGAAAGCTTACCCCTGTGGTGACCTGGCTGCAGACCGCCTTTGGTAGACTGAGAGTAGGGCTGGGGCCTGGCACACAGAGAGCCTTGGTGCAAGCTCTGATGCTTGCCGGCTGTGGGACTATGGTCAGGTCACTTCACCTTTCTCACTGTCCCATTTCCTTGCCTGTAAAATTTGGGTGCTTCATTGGGATGTTGTGAGACTCCCATTGAGAGAGTATTTATCTAAAGTCTGGTAGGCCTTTGGGTGCTGTATAAGTGTCAGCTATTACTGTTTTCCTTAGGCATGTTCTGGCTCCTGTACATTTTCCATGTTAAATTTAAATCATCGATCTTTTTCTTTAAAGGGATCGCTGCTTGTTTGAATTTCTACTTTCCTGGTGTTTATATTTCAGTTAAGCATGACTTACTTTAAGTTCTTCATCAGCCCCCATTTTGGGGAATTCTTCCATTCTTTCCATGTTCCCTTAATGATGACTTTTGTCAAGGTTTTTCCTCTTTGCCTTGAAATCCTCTCTCAAGACCTATAAGTCTCGGGTTTCTCAGGACCTCTTATAATGATGGCACATGAATGATGAAATGTAAATGTTCCTAATCTTTGTGTTGTCTGTCTTTTCCCATGCACTTTCCAGGCCTGTCTCAGGTGGACTTTTCATATGGGCCAACTTAGGTCATAAGTCAGTATGTGGGCAGAACACACTATCTTGTTGTATATAATTTCATGCAGAAAATATTTGACAATAGTATCAGTCATTTTTAGCTGTGCCATCTTAGGGTATTGGGGGACATTTTTATTCTTTGGCATATCCCTAAAACTATTCTAAACCAATAGGATATTTTCTTATCTTAGCTGTCTATGCTTTGAAACTTTGTAGGAAGAATTCCTCCTCTCTTCTACCTTCAGTTTGATGGTTATTCCTCCTTTTGTGCATTTTTTTCTTCTGATGTCTCTTTCCTTTTAGGTTGGATAATTGTCATTTTTATTAACTGTCTTCATTTGGTAGTGAGATTTTTGTTTTGTTTTGTTTTTGCCTTTAGGCTTGGTATTTGAGTCGACACCATTTCTAGTTAGCTGTGGTTTGTATTATTTCTAGTCTTCTAGGTCACAGCTTCATAAGGACCAGAAATATTGTCAGAGGGAAGCCCTTTAGGCGAGTTAGTGTGGGAAGGAAGAAAGGTCACGATGTCATTGAAAAGAAATCCATTCCTTGTGATGGGAGGATCCTGACAGTTTTAACTCTGGGTTTCTTCAAGCTCTGGTCAAAAACTTGGAAGATTCTTTAAGCCACACGGCTCAGATCACCTTGCAGGCAATAGCCGCCCAGAACGCCGCTGTCCAGGCCATTGACACTCACTCAAGCATGTTGAAGAAAGCTATGGACAGTTCAGAGGTAAGCCAGAGCTGTTGTTCAGATTTAATGAACTGAACAAAAAGTTTGTCTTCTTTTAACACAAAGACAGCCGAGCACTTGTCTTTACCTTGGGTGAAATCATCTTATTTCCTTTTTGAAGTTAAATTTAATGTCATTGCAGTGTTGATGATAGACCCACATCAGTATGATTACAGCATACCTTGCCATGGAATAGATACTTAGTGAACCTTTGTGGATATGGATTGATGACCTCTTTAAGAGGGTTACCTGGAAGTAATTCTTCCTTGTTACATTGCAGTGACACATACTTAACATTTTACAATTTACTACTTAGAAATTACAAATTACAGTTACACATGCATTGAATGGCACTTTTGTCTCTTCACAGGGCCGACCCTTTGGTCCCTTTGCTAGGCCAAGGTGTTTTAGTTTCCCCTGATTGAAGTATGTCTCTAGGTGACTCTTGGACCCTGATGGGTATTGTTTTCCTTTAAGGATAAAGAGGGCCATTTTTTTTAAAGGGGATCATTTTTTAAATGAATGTTGGGGGAAGAAAAAGGACTCTATACGCATCTAAACTGTTGTACTCATGCCTAGATCGTGATATAGTTAGGGAGCTACAACAAGGAAGCCTGGAAGGATGCACAGTGTTGCGAAGCATAGAACATGTAGCTTCTGCTCTGATATCAGGGTGCCTTCAGGGTTCTGGGGGCTTGTGCCATAGAATGCTGGCAAACTAGTTAGAAAAGCATCCTGTTTGGGCTTGGCCAAGGACTGTGTCTGGGATCTAAAGAGAACCTTTTATTACGAGGTTGGCTCCCAAGGGTGTTTTTTTTTTTTTTTTTAAGCAATTGGGGTTAAGTAACTTGCTCAAGGTTACACGGCTAGTCATTTATGTGTGGGTGCTCATTTTCTGAGGCCGGATCTGATCTCGGGTCATCCCAACTCCGAGGCCAGCGCTCTTACTCACTGCTCCACCTAGCCGCCCCTTTAGGGCAATCGGGGTTAAGTAACTTGCCCAAGGTTACACGGCTAGGTTTTTGTTTGTATGGATTAAGTGTCGGAGGCCGGCTCCGAACTCAGGTCCTTCTGATTCCAGGGCTGGCGCTCTATTCACTGCACCACCTAGCCGCCCCAAGGGTGTTTTTTTTGGTCTATAACTTATTCATGAGTCAACCTGTGCTGATTACAGCATACTTATCCATGTCAAATACCTACCATGCTTATAGGAGGGTACTTAGATGGTTGGAATCAGTAAATGGCTGCATACTCAGTCAAAACCATTTAGCATTTTGGTATCTTTGCCTATTTGGGCACTTGTTACTTCTTGCTCAAATCTGCCTAATGACAAAGATTTTGCTTTCTAGGTTGCAAATGGAAAATCAATGCAGTGGCGGTCAGTGGAGGATGCCTTGAAGGATCGCAGAAAGGCTGTTGATGAAGCTGCCGATGCCCTTCTGAAAGCCAAGTAATTAATTACTCATTCATTATGAAGGAAATAAGTCTAAGTACGAAATCAGCCTGAAACTCCTAATGGAGGAATTTAGATGAGGAAATTGAAGTTTTCCTTGGATTGCTCCTTGGTTCTATTATAAAGCTGAAATTTACTATGGCTGTTTCTGACCACGTGGGCAGGTGTGGGAGCCTTTTGAGTACACTAGACAATCAGGGTTGCAGGTAATATATTTATTTTTATTTAGTGTATTTTATGTGGACTTTATTGAAAATTAACCAGGATCCTAGGTATTGGCATCCATTTGCTTACTGAGAAGCACAGTGCACTGGCTGCTTCTTGTACTAACACACTCAGATAGGAGTGTTTCTGGGCACCATGACCCACTTGCAGGGATGTTGTGCAGTGGCTTCTAGCAGTGGCTGGGAAGACAAAGTAGAGCTTGAAGGTGTCTCCCAGATTGATGGCTTGGGAATAATGCACATTATAAAATGTAAGAAATAATGGACTGTTCATCTGGTTTAATGATGAACCTGAAGAAAACCAGTTTGTCTACCAATGAAACTTCACAGATGACCTCAGATTCTCCTCATCTGGCCCCAGATTGTGCTGCCTTCCTTGATTTATACACTGTGTTGTTGTTCACTTGTTTTCAGTCATGTCCAACTCGTCATGACCCCCATTTGGGGTTTTATTGGCCAAGATAATGGAGTGATTTGTCATTTCCTTCTCCAGCTCATTTTACTGATGGGAAAACTGAGGCAAATGGTCACGCTCTAGTACATGTCTGCAGACCCTTATGTTCCAAGACCAACCAGGCCCTAAGACCTGTTTTGGTGGGTCTGTGATTCCTCACTGGATACTCCCCACTGGTACAGTCTTTGTGAGGCCTCTTTGTGTTCTTCTGCAAGTGTTCCATGGGGTGATCCAGAGACCGCCTCTTTCTTTCTTTTTCAGCCACCTTGGAGATACCAGTGTGTCATGACTGCCCTTTTCTTGTTGCATCCTAATAATTGTCTTTTAAGCTATATTGGTGTCTAACACCAATGGGATACCCAAAGCAACTGCTATGAATGCGCATGTGTATTTCCAGGGTAAATTCACAAAATATAATAAGCTCTCTTTCTCAAAGGCAAAACCAAAATATTTATTTGAAACAACATTAGGATACCAAGAGTTAAGATTTAACAAGGTACTCATCACTAATCCAGAGAGAGCCCACATCCCAAGCCTTCTTTTCTGTTGGGCCTCCTCACAAAAACAAGTTCCCCTAAGTAAGTTCCTCCCTCCACCCACTCACAGCTTGCTTCTCTCTCTCTACTCTTACTCTCTGCTCTCTCTCCTCCTTGGGCAAGCTCCTTCCACACTGGGCTCCATGTAGGCTCCATGTGTTAGGCTTATTAATAGCCAGGGAAGATCTTCCTATTTCATTAACCTTACAATCAGATGTTCAAGTTGTGTGAAGTAATATAATGAATTATGTTCATCACTGTGCATCTTGGCTTTGTCCTTTGGGTTACTAATTTTGGTTCTTTTTACATCGTGGTATTTTATAATGTTTAGCCAAATATCATTAAGAGAAAAGTGGCCCTAAGTTTTTGCAGTCATGCTCAGCTTAGGGTCATTGAGAAACACTTTGAAATCTTGGGCACAGTGAACTGTCCATCAGTCATGCCTCTCTGAGATACACAAACTGAGGAATCAGCTCTGTAGGCAACTACCATCTGGCTACGTCATAGCACTTTTGGAACTTCTAGGGATGCATGAAGGTGTACCAGTGGCATTCTGGGATTCAGAGTTATAATTCTGGAGAGCTGTCAGAGACTAGAAAACACCCTAGACTAGACCCAGAAGCCAGTTAGAATCCTCATTACAGCCTTGCTGATAAGCAGAAATCCAGTTGTTATTTAAAGACCTCTCATGACAGGGACCCACCATCCCCTCCCTCAGCAACACTTTTCCACTCTTAGACACCTACTAGTTAGAAATCTTTCCTCAAATACAGCTGAACTCTTTCCTATAATTGACATGACTCCTGGTTCTGCCCTCAGGCTAAACAACTGTTAACCTCTTCCTCTTGCCCATCATTCCCTACTTGGAGCCAGCTCTCCTGTCCCCTCTAAGGGTCTTTTTTAGGCTAAATGGCCCCATTCTCTTCAGTAGAGCCTCATGGCATAACATTATGCTATTCACCCTCAGCCCTTCCCTCCTAGCTTATCCATATCCTGTTTTATATAGAGGACCCAGAACTGAACACAGTCCACAGGGTCAGGTCTGACTAGAACAGAGCATGGTGGGTCTGTTGCTCATCTCCCTGGGCTTGTATACTCTGTCCCTTTATGCAGCCTAGGATTAAATGAAATATTTTTACTTTCCTGTCATACCACAGATTCACAGAGCCTGTGGTCCACCCGGCAGGGTTTGAGTTCTGATGAACAACTGCCTAGCCCCCCTTTGTGCTTATAAATTGTCCTTTAACCCCGTTGTAACCATTCCACCTACAGATTTGTTAAGCATGCCATTTAGTTTTTAACATTCAGTTCCATAAGATTTTGGGTTTCAGATTTTCTCCCCTTCCCCAAGAGGGCGTTCAGTCTGATATAGGCTCTACTTATGCATTTGTTGTAAACATTTTCATATTAGGCATGATGTAAAGAATCAGAACCAATGGGAGAAACCACAAGAAAGAAGAAACAAAACAAAACAGCAAAAGAAAAAGAGAGCTAATAATATGCTTCCTTCAAGCATGTTATTTTTGTTTTTATCATCAGTAGAAATGTGTAACAGTCCAGCTAGCACTTATGGATCCCTGGACAATCCTGGGGGGGCGGGGCGCAGGGCGGAATTGTGCATTCATTCAGCCTGTTCTAAATACCCCAGCGGTACTGTAGACTAGCACAGTTCCTTTATAAGAACTGTGTGACTGACTTGATGCTGATGCTTAGCTCCTGAATTACCAGCCTAAGAATGGTGTTAAAAAGAGAAGTCTGACCTGGAGCTATGTGGGTTCTTTGTGATCACTGCTTCTTTGATGTTCATTAATCACCCCTTTAAAACTGTATTCTAGACTTGGAGCAAGCTCACTGGCCTAGTTTGTAGCCTTCATTCTCCTACCCTTTCTTTGAAAATCAAAACAGTGACCCTTCAGCCCTATGGTATTTTTCCACAGTCTCTCAGAGTTCACTGACAATAGCTTGGCACTCACAGATTGAATTTCCTACTGCCTCCTGACCTGAGAGGCATAGGCTGCCTTTTTTCATGATGGGGTATAAGAGTTGGAGCTTTCTCATTATTCACTTGAATGTCAGTATTCAAAAGACTGTTCCTAGGAGGCTCTCCTGAAAGGTTGTTGCTCAAAACATTTTTTCAAAGTCATTTAGATGTATAAGTTGGGTTGTGTTTTAAAAACCAACCATATTACTTCATACCATGTATGTAGCTATGTAGTGCCATTTGCTTTCAGAAATTACTTTATTTGTAAATATTTTCCTTTGACTAAAATACTTTGAGGTTTTGGTTTAGTGCTATCTAATGTTCTTTTCACTCATTCTTTTAAAAAAATTTTTTTCCCTAAGTACATGTAAAAACAATTTTAAACATCCATTTTTAGAAATTTTGAGTGCCAAATTCTCTCCCTTCCCCAAGGGGAAGACAAACATTTTGATATAGGTTATATGTGTGCAGGCATGTAAAATCTATTTCCATATTAGTCATGTTGTGAAAGAAAACAGACCAAAAAAAAGCCCCAAGAAAAATAAAGATAGTAGTAAAAACGTGTACTTTGATGTGCTTTCAGATTTCATCATTTCTTTTTTATCATAAGTCCTTTGGAGTTGTCTTGGATCAATGTCAGAGTAGCTTAGTCTTTAACAGTTTAACAGTTGATCATTGTACAACACTGCTCTTATGGTTTACATTGTTCTGGTTCTGCTCACTCTTCTTTGCTTTCGTTCATGGAAGTCTCTCCGGGTTTTTCTGAATGCACCCCGTTCATTATTTCTTATAGCACGGTAGTATTCCATCACAATCACATACCACAACTTGGTTAGCCATTCTGTAGTTGATGGCTATCGCCTTAATTTCCAATTCTTTTCCACCACAAGAGCTGCTATAAATATTTTTTTATACATATAAGTCTTTTTTCCCCCTTTTCCTTTTTTTTTTAAAAAAAAATCTCTGGCATACAAGTCTAAGTAGTGGTTTTTCTGGGTCAAAGGGTATACATGGTTTTATAGTCTTTGACCGTAGGTGCAGATTGCTCTCAGGAATGGTTGAATCAGTATACAACTTCACGAACAGTTCATTAGTGAAAAACAAACAATGGCAAAAAAAGCCCCAGTCCACGAGCGTTCCAGTTTCCCCACACCTCCTCTGACATTTGTCATTTTCTCTCTGTCCATATGAGCCAGTCTGATAGATACCGGGCACTACTTCAGCTTCAATTTGCATTTCTTCAGTCAGTAGTGATTTAGAGCATTTTTTCATAGAACTGCTATTTGTATTTCTTTGTATGAAAATCGAGTGTTTGTAACCTTTGACTATCAATTGGGAAATGACTTGTATTCTTATGAATTTAACTCAGCTCTCTATATATTTGAGGAGTGAAGTCTTTATCTGAGAAACTTGCTGTAGAATTTTTTCCATTGTTAGAGGAGTACTAACTGTATATTTCCTTCCACCCTAGTTTTTTCCCCATTTATTTTTTCTCTTTCTCTCCTTTCATCCTGACCCTACTTAAAGGTGTTTTGCTTCTGACCACCTCCTCTCTCAATCCACCTTTCCTTCTGTCAGCCCCTTCCCTGCTTCTCCCATCTTTCCCTCCTTCTTCCCTGTAGGTTAAGATAGATTTCCATACCCAACTGAGAATGTATGTTATTCCCTCTTTGAGCCAATTCCGATGAAAGTAAGATTCAAGCTACACCCCCCCTTCCCCCTCCTCCACCCCCCTGTCTTCCCCTCCACTATAAAAGCTCTTTTGCACCTCTTTTATGTAAGATAATTTACCCCATTCTATCTCTCCCTTCCCCCCTTCTCCCATTGGATCCCTCTTTCTCACTAATTCATTTTATTTCATTAAATATCCATTTTTTCCCCCTTGATGGAGTACACTCAGTTTTGTTTGTAGGTGATTTTTATTTGTAATTCTATCTCCTTTGCCGTTTAGAATATCATATTCTCAGCCCTCTGATCCGTCCGTGTAAAGCCTTCTAAATCTTATTTTATCTTGATTGTGGCTCTACAGTATTTGAATTTTTTTTTTTCCTGCCTGCTTATGATCTTTTCTCCTTGATCTAGAACCTCTGGAATTTGACTTCGTGGGAGTTTTCATTTTGGAATTTCTTTCAGGAGGTTATTGGTGGATTGTGTGTGTGTGTGTGTGTGTGTGTGTGTGTGTGTGTGTGTGTGTGTGTGTGTGTATTTTACCCTCTCCTTCTTAGGATATCAGGACAGTTTTCCTTGGTAATTTCTTGAAAGATGATGTGTCTAGGATCTCTCTCTCTTTTTTTTTTTGATCATGGCTTTCTTGTAGTTCTATAATTTTTAACTCCCTAACTTTTCCTCAGTCTGCTTTCCTTGCCAGTTTTTCCCAATGAGATATTTTACATTTTCTTCCATTTTTTCATTCTTTTGCTTCTGTTTTATTGTTTCTTGACGAAGAGTCATGAGCTTTCACTTTCCCAGTTCTAATTATTAAGAAATTATTTTCTTCTTTGAGCTTTTGTACCTCCTTTTCCATGTGGTGAGTTCTTTTCTTCAGTGAATTTTTGTATATCTTTCCATTTGACCAGTGCTGCTTTTTAAGTCTTCTCTTTAGTGGATTACGTACTTTTTTTTTTTAACCATTTGGCCTATTCTGTTTTTTTAAGGTATTGTTTTCTTCAGTCTTTTTTTGTGTGCCTCCTTTGATAGGCTTTTGACTCTTTTTCATGTTTCAGTCAGTGTTATGCCCACCCTGAATAAATGGCTTCCCTCTTCCAGGCATTCATAAAGTATTCTTGGTACATGAAGGTACTTAATACAAGAGGCCATCAGGCCTGTTTCATTCTCTAATGTATAGAAGGGATGTAGTATGAGGGGTATGAAGTAGATTTTGTTTTTAAAGAAGCTTGTTTTGACCTGCTTCTGCATCTGACTCCTGACAGTTATCGTTGCTGTGGCTTCTTTCAGCTGACCATAAATGACCACAGTTGCCTGTACCTTAGTAGGCAGATGGCAGACAACTCCAGTTTCTACCCTATCACATGGCAGATTCCTTTGTAGAACACTACAGTGCATCACAACACAAATGTTCCCTGTTTCTTTTTCATGTTTTCAGAGAAGAGTTAGAGAAAACAAAGAGCATCATTGAGAATTCCAAGAAAAGAACCGAGCTCGTGGGGGCACAGACTCACATATCTGCTGCAGAAGAGAATCTTCAGAACATGATCATGGATCTGGATAACGTGGTCAAAAAGGTCAGTTTCCACTATTCACGGCACTCAGCTGTCTGGGTTTGACCATTCCTTTGGCAACTTCCAGGAGAAGGCTGTGATGCTGAAATATGTTTGACCTGCTTCCTTCACTCACCTAGTGTTTTATGCCATGATAACCAGTCAAGGTGAAGCTGCTGATTAAAAAAGGACCCTTTGGATGCACATAGATTTGTTCTACTATTTAAGTTTCCTCCAGTAAGGAAGGTTATCTGATCTCTGAATTACCATTAGTGAAATTAAAACAAAAGACAGGAAAACTTGCGTGCTCTGTGTATGGATTTGTGTTCTGGAGTCACTGAATAGCTTTACACAATGAGCAGGTCAGCATGCGGGGTAGACTGTCATTTAACTGAGGAGACCGACATTCCCTAATGAGATGGAGGGGCGCTTTCTGCTGTTAGTAGACGATGCAAAGAGATCTCTAGTTCGTTTCCTTTCCACTCCCCACGTTGTTTGGTTCCTCTTGGCTTGGAGAACGTGGAAGCGGGCAGAATTTAGTTTAAAACAATCCTTTTAACGTCATGGAGGAAAAAATACCTGGCAACAAGATAGAAAGGACAGAGTTTAGGTTTCAGCCATTCTGTTGAGTCACAAGGGCCCAGTTTAGTTCCTGGCACATAGAATGAACTTAATGAATGCTTCTTGATGCATTACTTCCATCTGTGTTTGGTTGATTTCCCTCCCTCACTGAGGCCTGCAGTCCCTGTAGCTCTCCATGCTCTCAGACCTCCGCTTCTCTTCCTGACCATGCAGTTAGCCATAGGAACATGACACCGTCCTGTCCCATAGAATCTTTTATGGCCTCATCTTGTGACCATTCATTGCCTGCTAGGCTTGGATTACTCCTGCCATGTTCTGCCTTCCCTTCTACTTACCTAATGATGAATGGAGTGAAGGGAATTACAAGTAAGGCTAACTGGGTGCATGATAAACGCGCATTCTAAAGCTTCACCTGGCCTTTCACCGTAGCCTGATGATCCAAGGCAGTCTTGAGTCTCTCCTAATTGATTCCCTGTTCTGGTCCCCACAAAAGTTTGTCTGTGTTCTCCTAGTCAAGCTTTCCACAATTCCTCCCTCCCCCCACTCAGCTAAGTACTTAGTGTCTCTCTTTGCCGAGAAAACTGAAGCTGCCTTACCAGAGTCAGCCTTGTGCACGTCCATCCCCTTCTGACTTCTGTAGCCTTCTCTCTAATCTCTCTCTCTAGTTTCTCATTACCTCCAAACATGTCCAAGTGCTCCCCGTGCTTCAAAAAGCCTTCACTAAAGTCATACCACCCTCTTAAACTCTGGTCCTAGCTGTCATCTTCCTTTCTCAGTCAAAGCTCTTGAGAAACTGTCTCCACGTGTCTGCACTGGCTGCTTTCATTCCTCTCCTCTATTTACCCCACAGCCATTTGCAGTCTGGATTCTGACCACATCACATGACTGTGCCACCTCTCCAGAGTGAACAGGGATCTCCTTATTGCCAAATCTGCTGTTCTCTGTTCAGTCATCATCTTTTACCTCTGCTGCCTTTGGCCCTCTTGGCCGCTCTCATCCTGTCTGCACTTTGGTGACGGCCCTCTCTCCTCATTCTCCTGGACATCTGACTGATCCTTCTCTGTCTTCCTTGCTGGTGCATCATGCACATCATGCCTGCTGGTTGTGGGTATGCTCCAAGACTCTGGGCTGGAACCGTTTTTTTTTTTTTTAGGATTTCTCTCTCGGTAACTTCAGCATCTCTGGCTTCAGTGTTCACCTCTGTGCCAGTGATGGCCAGGTCTGCATACCCAGCTCCTGCTGTCTTCCCTGGTGATCTGGCATCACCAGCTGCTGTTGGACTTTTCAAAGTGGATGTTCTGGAGACATCTCAAACTGAACTCCTTCTCTTTTCCCCCAAACCCATCCCTCTTCCAGACTGGAGGTACAGACATGCTTTGGTTGCCATTTGGGTGCTCTCCTGACTGGATGTGTGTTATCAAGTCTTCGTCGTCAGATCTACCCTACCACGTCTCTCCTTCCAGCCCCTTGTCTCCACTCACAGCTGCCACATGAGTTCTCTCTCCTAAATGTTGGAGTAGCCTCCCATTTGGGTTTCTTCCCTCAGGTTTCCCCTCACTCCAATCTACCCTCCACACTGCTGCCATTTTCCTTAAGTTTATATTGGACCATGGGCCTTTCCCACTCAAACTCCAGTGGTTTCTAGAATTAAATATAAACTCCCTTGTTAAAACCCTTCACAGCCCCATCCCTCACACCCACCCCATCTCCTGGTCTCTATTATGCCAGTTTTTATACTTTGTGGCCCTGCCAACCCTTCTTTCCCTTTCTTGTGGCCACACCATTTTGCATGATGCCTGGTAGGTACACAGAGGAAGCATTTAATAAATGCTTGTGCATCGGTACTCCATCCTCAGTCTTCCATGCCCGCCATGGCCTGCCTCCTTCCTTCAGATACCTCTTTTCCTACCTGAAGCCTCTTCTGGTCCCTTCACTGCTGGTGCCCTCCCTTTCACACTGCTTTGTATCTGCCTCCTTGGCCTCTTCTCATTTAGTCTGTATCTGTAAGTCCTTCCCTCTCCCGCTAGCACAGACGCTCCTTGTGAGCAGCTAATGTCTTACTGGGTTTGTGTCTTGGTGTCTTCCCCAGGGCTTGCTGTGTTAGGTGTGCTTAGTTAACCCTTGATTGACTCTTCTCCTGTTCAGGTTACCCCTGTAGGACACCTGCATATATGATGTTCAGTACTTGAAAACGACCCATTTCCCTTTGCTCTTTTTAAACATGAGACCCTTGCGTTTGTTCAGGTCCAGGCCGCTCAGGCTGAAGCCAAAGTTGTCACTCAGTACCATGAGCTGGTGACCCAAGCCCGCGATGAGTTCCAAAGGGAATTGAACAGCATCACCCCAGAGGTGCTTCCTGGTTGGAAGGGACTCAGTAAGTATGACCAGCACATTGGAGGATTTTCTCCAAGTTCATTGGAGTGGCATTGAACCCATGTGCTTTGGGGTCCATCGCTTAAATGCCAGATTCGGCCCCAATGCTTCCAGCAGTTGTCAAGATCCCCTTGTGATGAGTTCAGTGAAAAACAAATGACCTGTTGTTACCAAATGCCACTTTATTGGGGAGTTGGGGGCCCTGGGATTTGGTGTGCTAGGCCTAGGGCCCTCAGAGTTACTGGACAGGTTTGACCTAAGGAAGGTCCAGACTAGGGCGTGTGGAGCACATCCAGGAGGTCTAAATGAGGTGACCTTAGACTGGAAGAGGATGCAGAGACAAAGTATATGCTGGAAGCTGGCCGGTGATCATTTATTAGGCACCTTCTGTATCTGGGGCACTAAGGCACACAGAGACCAGAATGAAATCATCTCTGCCCTTCAGGAGCTTTTGAGATAAGTAAATAGGTGCTCATTCAAGGGAGTAAAGAGGGCTAAACCACAGAGACAGATGGGAGGCTCCATGTAAGAGGAAGATTGGGGTTCTGAGGTGTCAAGCCTTAGAGGGAGTAGGACTAGGAGAGGGTGTGTGGAGTTTAAGGAGCCGAGAGGTTTGGACTTAAGCATGGAGCCCACAAAGGGACTGAGGAGGAGTAGCTGAGACTGGAGCCGGATGATGCAGGGCCTTGTGTGACGGTGGAGGAATTTGCATTTTTCACAATGGCCAAGGCACCAGACACATACCTCAGCAGGAAGGCTCCTTTGTCTGGTGGGTATCAGGCTGATTAAAGAGGCTCATGGGCCCTAGGCCCGCGCCAAGACTGTCTTGTAGAGAACTTCGTCGGCCTCGGGCAAGAAGAGGAGGACCAGATGTCCCCATCTGTGTTGTGTATAGTCATTAGAAAGACTGGGGGCCGTGGAGCATGCTTCCCTCTTGGTGCCCTCTGCCCCGTTTGGCACAGAAGGATCACCCTATGTCTGCCCTCTCCTCCATTTCCACTGCCACCACCCTAGTTTGAACCTTGGTGGCTCCTCCCCTGGGCAATTGCAGGAGCCTTACGATTGATTCTCACCTGTCTTTTCTCAAGGCTGGGTGAGACTTGATGTCCCTTCCAGGTAGATCTCACCTGTCCTCTGCTGTCACACCTGAGTACTTGCCCTTCTGCCTGATTATGCACAGATGGCTGTCATCTTGGCTCAAGGGGCCTCCTGCAGTGTAGACCCTGGCCTGGGGCACTCCCATCCTGGGAGTCTTTCACAGGAGGTCTAGCCAGCAGCCTTCAGGCCTCCCTCGCCCTCTCTGACCAGCCCCATCATCTTCTTTTCCTGTCAGACAGCTTCTTGGTGCCTCAGGCTCATACTGATCATGTACTGCTGCCTGCTAGCACATGGTGTGCACTTTTCCCTCACCTTATGTGGAACATTCATTTTTAATCATTTGGAGACAGTTGTATTTCATGTCTGGCTGACATAGAGTGATGCAGGTTTGCTGGAAACTTTTTTTAATGGGTCTTTGTCAGCTGCCAGGCATTTACTCCAAGGAAGTCATTGACAAAGTTCCTACTCCTGCCAAAATACTAGTAGCAGCCCTGTCTGTGGCAGCAAAGACCTGGAAAAAGTCATTTGGAGAATGGCTTAACGAATCGTGGTCCATGAATGTGGTGGAATATCAGTGTGTCATCAAAAATGCTGGGTGTGATGAATCTAGAGGAGCGTGGAGAGAGAGAGCGCTGAGGGACAGATGGAGAACCAAGAAACCACACAGCACAGGACCAAACAGCGGTGAATTCTGGGAGTTAAAACGAACAGAGTTGGCCCCGAAGAAAAGAGAAGCATGCCCTCTCCCTCCCTTTGGAGCATTCCTGGGTTTGGATCACTGTCATGCACTTGATGTGTTGATCACTTTTACTGATTTTTTTCTCTTCGGGGTGGCTCTGTGTGGGGGAAGTGTAGGGCATGTAGAGAGAAGAAGTACCAGTAAAAGTCTATGAAATAAAACGGGTTCTTGCTTTCATAGGAAACTTGAGGGAGTTAAAATAACTTCATTGTTTCCTGAAGTCTCTCCAGCCCACTCCCCCTTGTTCTTCAGCTCTGGACCCGTTTCTTGAACATCTGTATTGCTGGTCCTAGTTTGCATCCTGATACATGAGCTTGAGGGCTAAAGATCCACACCCACGTTTGTGCCTCTGCTCGGTCTTTTTGTTGTGGTTGGGCCTGCCAGTCTCCTTTGAGTGGTTCTAGCTGTCTTCCACAAGGCCCTGGGGTTGGATATGGCCACTGCTAGGGTCACTGTGGTCACTGCTGCATCACCTGTAGGCAGCAGCAGCCACAGGGCCTCCTCCCCTGAGGCTGGTGATCCCAGACAGTCATTAAACAGGGCTGTTTCTGGCATTGTGGCTTCTCAGTAGTTTGATACAGAGAGGAAAGACCCCGAGAACACAGTGGCATCTGGAAGTGAGCACTTGTTTTAGTCACCTGTGGAATGGCAGTGGTGCTTTGAGCCTGCTTATTTTCTGCTAATGCTCTGGTTGAGGATGTCTGGGACAATCGTGTGGGCTGTAGAGGAGGCATAGATGTCGCTGTCATTCATGCTCCCTCCTGCCTTCCCTCACGGCTCGACTCGCATGTGGATCACCTTCGTGTACCACATACCATGTAAAGCTGTGATCGGGACTCTGTCCAGAAAGCCCTCCCTGGCCCTTGTGCAGAGGCAGACCTGGCGTTGGTTATCAGTGGGGCCGGCCCTGAGGACCTCTCCAGTGGGGCCTCTGCAGCTAGTGCCTCCCAGGGGGGCTGTCTCCTCCAATCAGGGCCTGAGTCTCTGAAGAGTAGGGGCTGGGGGCTCTAGGGCTCATGCATTCGAGCAGGGCTTCCTTTTGCAAGACACCTTCCTGGCTTCCCATCTCGTGTGTCCTGCATGAGCTGGGCATATTCTTTGTATTTCTGCGATCTGTTTAACTGGAATTCATCCTTCCAGAATTTAGCTGGTGTAGACACTCTCCATCAGCTCAGGCCGCAGTCCTTCCGTGTCATAGAGAGATGCTCTTTGGAACACTCACCACCGCGTTGTCAGCCGAGTGATGATCTGGGCTTCACGGGGCTGGTCGTTGGCCCTGGGATAGCCAGCCCTGCCTCAGACCTTTTTCTCTTAGGCTTTCGAGCCATTTGTGGGGCCTGCCCAGGCTTATGCCTCACTGGGCACACCAAGAAAGGCCACCATCTCCTGTCTTCCTAGAGCTTCCCCTCTAATGGGAAGAGTAGGGGAAATGGTCCAGGGGGGACAGGCTGGCACCAGGGGGGAGGGGCCTGGGCCTCTCTGCAGTCTGAGAGCTTCATCCACTTCCTCCAGGTTTGTGGGCTGAATGGATTCTCACCTAGTCCAGGCAAGAAGGCCAAGGGCCTGCAGCTGAGCCAAAAGCCGTCACTGTGGGCTGCAGCCAGGAGCCTGGGATGCAGTCAGTTTCTTTGCCCATGAGGCTTTAACATACTCTGAACAGCTTTTAAATAATGAGCCTCTCCTTGGGGTGAAGGAATAAGCATTTATGTAGTGACTACTGTATGCTGGGCATTGTGCCAAGTGCTTTATAAATCTGATCTTACCAGATCCTCACAAGAACCCTGGGAGGTAGTTGAAGAAATTGAGGCAGAACCTGAATGACTTGCCCAGGGTCACACAGTGATTGTCTCAGGCTGCATTTGAACTCAGTTCTTCCCAACTCTGGGCCCGGTGCTCTGTCCCAGAGGATGTAGGGATGGTCCCTTATTGGAGTGTGATAGAAAAGCGTTTAAAATACATTCTCCCTGCCTTCAGGATGCTTATTTTCTGTTAAAGCTGTTCAGAAGTGGGATGGGGGCCTCCCGTGGGGTAGTGGGTTTCTCCCTATCTAAAGTCTTCTGGCAGACAATGGATCACCAACATGTGTGATGGTGGGGAATTCCTGAAGATTCTCCCTGCTTTGAAATTCTGGGATTCTGTCTTCTTGGGGAAGATAAGGCCCTGCCATTGAATAACTCATTAACAGTCCCCTATTCTTCCAGCCCTCCCCCCACTTAGAGACTGTGGGTCTAGAAGTCTGGTGTGAGGGCTTGAGCTTGGGCTCCTCTTGGCTGTGAGCCCCTTGTGCTGCTTGCAGAGGCCCCAGCATTTCTGCTTATGGATATACAAGCATCCCCTTCCTCCCTCCACTTTTGTGTCGTTCGCCCCTCCCCCCACCCCATCTCAGGAAAGCATTTCCCCTTCTGCTCCATTAATGGGCCCAAATGGAAGCTACTGGGAGAGAAGATCATTGTGGCCTGGAAGGGTCCAGGAAGGAGGCCCTGGTCCCAGGCCTGAAACCGCATGAGTCTAGAAAAGGAGGGAGGGGACGAGGGACTCGAGAAACTCTTTTTCCTGTTTCTTCTACTTGCTGAGCCCATTGGGTTCATGCTGATTCGTGGTGACAAGTTAGGGTTAGCTTGGGAAGGGGGGCTGGCGAGGAGGGTCCTCAGTACCCAGGTGAAGGCACGTCTACACTCCTCAACTGGCACATAACTTGCAAGCACCCACTGGACTGAAGGCCCTTCTCTACTGGGAGAAGTGGTGAGGCCGTGGAAGACTGGATGCAGTCTGAGGACAGGATTAATAGCTGCCTCAGTAAGTTAGGGGGGTAGATAGGAACTAGCGGAGAGGTCTGGAGAGGCTCGGTGCAGACGGTGGTGTCTGTTGTGCATCCCCAGGAAGAGAAGGCACTGCGAGGGGAGCTTGGGGGGGAGGGCAACCCGGGCCCATGGGCACAAGGGCAGGAGCTCGAGGGGCTGCTGTGAGCTGTAGAGTCGAGTCAGCTTGACTGGGGAAGAGGAGATGGGGAGATTCTGTAAAGGCAGCAATGGCGAGATTTGGCATCTGCTGCTGTGTGTGCGTTGGAGGGGATAGGGAAGGTCTAGGGGAAAAGACCGTGACATCTGTTTTGGACGTGGGGAGTTGAGGATTTGTCTGGGCCACCCACTTAGAAGTCTTGGGTGGGGAGCTGGTGATGTGGGTCTGGAACCCTGGGAGAGTGGGGCTGCATCTAGAAATGAGGAGGCAGGCCCCATGGACGCTAGAGGGCAGCTGGCTCCTGGGAGCTGATGAAGTTATCAGGAGAGAGAGTGGAGGAGCCCTCAATTTGTTTTCCAGCTAGCTCAGAAGCAGGCGTGGACCACAGCTGCCATTTCTTTCTCCATCCTGCCCCGGAATATAATTGCTCAGCACCTTTAAATGCTCAGTTAAGGCATGTCTTGGGGGCTTGGTTTCTGTGGGTGGTCAGACGCCATGAAAGGTTTTAGGCAGAAGAACTGATGGCCACAGGAGCACTGTAGGAATGTGAGTCTGTCAGCGGCGCCCACAAGTCTGCCTAGGGAGCGCTCTGCGTCTGACGGGATTGTAGGACTGGGCCAGTGACGTCATCAGGAAAGGAAGGAAAGGACGGTGATGCTTGAGAGATGTCTAGCTGAAATCTAGAGAGGGCATGGGCTGTCTTCATTTCCCTACAATAGAAAAAACCCACTTCTTAAATATCAGAACTTGAGTCTGGTGCCTGGGACGCATCAGGCCTGAGTAAAGGTGTAAGGTTGGAGAGCCCGCTTTCTTCAGGCCGTCCCAGTGAAGGCTGTTCAGGCACGTTCAGGCAGAGCATCGACTCTGTCCTAAATAGCAGCCAAGGGCAGTTAGCTTGTCTTCATGAATACCCACTGCTTGCACATAATAGGAATCAGTAAAACTCATTATGTAAGAAAGAACAGAAGGGCAGCTGGCTGGAGCCAGAGAGACCTGAGTTCAGATTCTGCCTCACTTAACAGCTTTGTGACCTTCAGCAGTCAGGGAATCTTCTCCCAGCCTCCTTCCTTGTCTGTAAGATGGGGATTATAACAGCAACGACCTCTCAGAACTGTTGTATCGGATAATATATGTAAGGGCTCAGAGCGCTGGGCCTGAAGTCAGGGAGACTCTTCTTCCTGGGTTCTGATGTGACCTCAGACACTTCCTAACTGTGTGACCCTGGGCAAGTCACTTCACCCTGTTTGCCTCAGTTTCCTCATCTATAAAATGAGCTGGAGAAGGAAAAATGGCAAACTACTACAGTGTTTGCTAAGAAGACCCCAGACGGGGCACTTAGAGTTGGATGTGATTTTAAAGCACTTTGCAGACCTTAAGATGCTGACTGTTAGGAGTTAGGCGACTCCTCCTTGGAGGCATGCCCTTGGGGGTTCTTTGTATGGAGCTTAGTGTACTTCTACAAATACTTCTACAAATTACTGAATTGAAATGCAGTTGATTCTAATTTTATTTTTTTTTTAATGTAATTGCTTTTTTTGTTTGTTTTTTGGAGGCGGGAGGGCAGGGCAGTTGGGGTTAAGTAACTTGCCCAAGGTCACACGGCTATTTTTGTGTTTTGTGTCTGAGGTCACATTTGAACTCAGGTCCTCCTGATTCCAGGGCCAGTGCTTTATTCACTGTACCACCTAGCCATCCCTTGATTCTATTTTAAAATGAAAATGAGGAAGCCATAATTATGGTAAAAGGTATTCTCCATGAGCTTGGAGGACTTTGTTTTCTAAACATCCCATTTCTTGCTTAAGGGAACAAAATGAGAGAGCTGTAATTGAGAATCTTAATTTTTATATAGAGGTCAATGTTTTTTGACAAAAATAGCAGTGTTTCTTTTATTTGAAATTTAAAAGAACTCAATCCAAATGGCAAACTTCTAACAAAGGTAATTTCTTCAGTAACAAAAAAATTAGCTAGAACCTGCTTACTGATATAATGTAAACGTGCTAAAAAGCCAGCTCATCTCTGAATTGTTTTAGAAGGTGCAGCATCCACTGGGGGCACTTCCTTTTCCCTTTTACGTAGGTTTAATAGTTAATTTATTGAAATGAACATGCATTAATTTTTCAAATTAATTTATTGAAATGAACATGCATTAATTTTTCAAATCTTTCCTTTCTTTTGCAGAGATCTCAGATTTAG
Organism: Gymnobelideus leadbeateri; assembly: GCA_011680675.1. NCBI lineage: Eukaryota > Metazoa > Chordata > Mammalia > Diprotodontia > Petauridae > Gymnobelideus > Gymnobelideus leadbeateri. Next base: position 152,872 of record WOXC01009020.1, on the reverse strand, counting down.
GTGAGTAATTCAGTGTTTGGGGGCCTTTAAAGACCTTAGTTTGAAGTCTTAAGTTACCTTTTCATAGATAGTTTGGACCTTTGGAAAAGCTCACTTTGTTCTTGGATCCTGCTTTGATTCAAAGTCTCACTGGGATGTTCTGGAAATTCATGAGAGCCACATGCTAAGCCTGCTTCTCAGATATCGGGGATCATCTGGGTGGCAGCAAAGTCTATTAATGTGTTTACTTAGGGGAGAAATTTGGGTTTTCTTCAAGGCTGTGGAAAGAGGGAAGGGAAGGCTCTGTGGACTTGGGGGTCAGTAGTGTTGATGTTGATGAAAGAACATATGAAGACAGCTGCCATTACATAATAAACCTTTGTATCTGGGAAGGTGTAACATGAGCTCTTGGAGAAGGAGCCAGAAAAGCCCTCCAGGATGGAAGGGCTGGAATTCCTGTCCAAGAAGCACCACAGGCTTGTCACTCAAGTAGGGGAGGATCCCCAGAGGGCCCCCAGGCCCAGACCCTTTCCTTAGAACTTACATTAGCAGCCCCCTTGCTGTTTGTTGTGAAGCTTGTCTTCCATTGGCCATTTTTAAATTTCCTTCTTTAGCTGAGCAACTGTCCACCGATGATCTCAACTCCCTCATCGCACATGCCCATCGCCGTATTGACCAGCTAAACAGAGAGCTGGCTGAACAGAAGGTCCGAGAACAGCAGCACATCGAGGCCGCCCTGGAAAAGCGGAAGCTGGAGGATGAGAAGACATTTGAGTCAGCCGTGGCCAAAGCGTTAGAGCATCACCGGAGCGAGATCCAGCTGGAGCAGGACAGAAGAGTAAGGGCGGGGCGTGCATATAGATATGCATATACCTATAAATAGAGATACACACACATACAACTAGCTCAAAAAATGGCTCCAGGGTCATCGTTTTCTCTGGAAATAGATAATGCCAATGCTCCATGAACTTTATGAACATCAGCCTTAGGAAGGGCTTAAACTGGTGGCCAAGGAATCACCTCAGACCCTGGATGTAGGACTCTGGGCCAGACACATGACCTTTCCTCATCACACATAACAGTTTCCTTGTCTCTAAAATAGGAAGAATAATAATGTTATCATGATGTCCATCCACGGACATGACTGAGAAGTGATGTCATTGTGAGGGTGCAGTGAGATCATTGAAAAGCTCTTTGGAAACCTTAAATCAATATGTCCCCACTCTGATTACTTAAACGAGTTCACTTTTGGATCCCAGCTCACCCGTAAGGTTAGGGTTCCCACACAGTGGAAGACTGCTGGTGTGAGGAGACAAATCAGCCTGATGAGGGATGGGGGGGTTGCCTTTGCTTTCAGGTTTTTGTGCTCAGAGAGCTAGGACCTCTTCTGTGCCTTATCCGATCCCAGTCCTTTGTAATTATTTCTCTCTGGTCTGGAGTATTCATTGATCTCCTTAGGGATTATACCGTCTGTCCTGTGCCTGAAAAGGTGGTGGCTCCTTACAGGATCCTTTTTCCTAAAAGATCTGTGATAAGAGCAGTCCCCCACCATGGGGCTTGCTTTTACAGGTTGAAGAAGTCCGAGATATGATGGAATCAGAGATGAGGACCCAGCTCCGCCGACAGGCCGCCGCCCACACTGACCACCTGAGGGACGTTCTTAGGATCCAGGAGCAGGAGCTCAAATATGAATACGAACAGGTGATGTCGCTGGGGAGGGCAGGGCCCCCGTGCCACTCCTGCGTCTTCCCTGGACAGTCGGTGGGCTCCTGGGCCCCTATACTGCTCCCATGTCCTCCCTGGACGGTCAGTGGGCTCCTCTCTAATTCCACTGGCTGTGTACTGGCAGAGATGAGGGCTGGAATGTTTTGGGGGAAGGCAGTCAGAGATTGAATGGTTTCTTTTTTTTCCTTTTTGGAGGGCAGTTGTAGTTAAGTGACTTGCCCAAGGTCACATGGCTAGTTTTTGTGTTAAGTGTCTGAGGCCAGATTTGAACTCAGGTCCTCCTGATTCCAGGGCCAATGAGTGCTCTATTCACTGCACCATCTAGCCGCCCCTACTGGTTTATTTTCAATATATTGTCACTTAAAGAGGCCAGTGCTCCCTTTTGAACGTGCCCCTGGTAATTCCAGTCCCATGCTGTGTCTTTAGTAGAACAGCAAGCCTGACCCCGAGGCCCTGCTGGGAGACCCCCTGGGCCCATCTTCAGGCCCCCTTGGGGTTGTTCCTTATCCTCGTCCAGAGTCTCCTGCTCTTGGACTCCTGCTCCTTGGGCTTGCTTTTGCCAGCTTTGGCCAGTCCTTAGCAGACGGTCCCTGCACATGGTGGACGTTGCTGGGGGCCCCTCTCCTCGCTTCTGCCCACATAACGCTACTCGGGCCAGAGTGACTTTTCCAGAACGTCACTCACGTGGGCAGAATGTGGTATTCCCAACCCTGTGACCGAGGCTTGCAGTGTGCCCTGCTCACTCTGACCTTGGGCAGAATTCTGGGCTTGGGCAGGTGGGGGCCTCGTGTCAATGCTGGTCTTGTTTTCCTCGTGTGTTGGGCGTGAGCCAAAGTCAGCGCCTCCTGCCTTTCCTGCCCTGCTCACAAGCACATGGAAGGCTTGGGCTTGGCCACAGAAGCCCCGAGTTCAGGTCTGGCCTCATCCTCCACCTAACTAGGCCACATGGCTGCTCTCGGCCTGCAACTCTGCTAGTGCTGTTAGCTTGCGCCGCTGGTGGGGCAGACCAGTGCTCAGGGCCAGGTTCTTGGTGTGGTTGGAGGTGCTGGAGAAAATGGCTCTGAGGGGCAGGCACCGGGGCTTCCCTGCCAGGCCACCCTGTCTCAGAGCCTCGGCTGCTACCCCTCGTCAGCAGCACGGTCAGAGTCCCCTCCTTCTGAAATACCTTCTGGACTGTCGAGCCCCTTCTTCCCATTCGCAGCGCCTGCTGTGTGCGGGGCCAGCCCTCGGTCTGTCACTGCTGCCAGCTTCGTCCTGCCTGCCCTTGGGGGGAGGGGGTGGTGACAGCACTGTGGGGGGCCATGCGTGGTGACGCCCTCCTGCTGGGCTCTTCTGTGCTTGTTTTAGGGCATGTCTGAGAAGCTCGCGGAGCAGGAGCTGCAGTTCAAGCGTCTCAGTCAGGAGCAGGTGGACAACTTCACCCTGGACATAAACACAGCTTACGCCCGGCTACGGGGGATCGAGCAGGCCGTCCAGAGTGAGTGGTGCGGCCAAGCCGGCAGGGCTGGGCAGAGAGGGAGAGGAGGAGTGAGCAGGGGCTTTGTGAACCGGGCTGGGCACCTTCCCCTGGGGTCCAAGGGCCTCTACCTTTTGTGGTAGAGGTGGAAGGCAAGCACCTCTCCCTGCCCCTCTTTGTTGACTGGGGCTTCTCCTTGGCTTTCCCTGGCAGGTCACGTTTTGGCCGAGGAGGAGGCCCGCAAAGCCCACCAGCTCTGGCTTTCGGTCGAGGCCCTGAAGTACAGCTTGAAGACGGCCTCGGCAGACGGCCCCACGATCCCGCTGGGCACGGCGGTGGAGGCCATCCGAGTCAACTGCTCGGACGAGTTTGCCCAAGCCCTGACGGCGGCCATCCCGGCCGAGTCCCTGAGCCGCGGCATCTACAGTGAGGATGCCCTGAGAGCCCGCTTCCAGCATGTGCAGAAGCTGGCGCGGAGGGTGGCCATGATCGACGAGACCCGCAACAGCCTGTACCAGTACTTCCTCTCCTACCTGCAGTCCCTTCTCATCTTCCAACCCCAGCAGCTCAAGCCCCCGGCCAAGCTTGTCCCGGAAGACCTGAACACGTTCACGCTGCTGTCCTATGCCTCCTACAGCATGGAGCATGGCGACCTCGAGCTCGCTGCCAAGTTCGTCAACCAGCTGAAAGGGGAGTCGCGCCGGGTGGCCCAGGACTGGCTGAACGAGGCTCGAGTGACCCTCGAGACAAAGCAGGTGGTGGACATCCTGACCGCGTACGCCAGCGCCGTGGGCATTGGGACCACCCAGGTGCAGCAGTGAGGGCAGAGGCCTGGGCGTAGCTTGTCGCCCCGTCGCTCTCCCTGCAGCAGTTGTCGCCTCCTAGGAGGTCTGCGGCAAGGCCCCTGGGGGTGGGGTTGAGGGCGGCCACTGTCCAGTCACCTGCCGCCTGCTGCAGCCTCCCTGTGTCCAGTCACTATCATGTCAGCCAACTCCAGGCACTTTTCACATCTTGTGTAACATTGGACGTTTTCGGCTTTTACAGATGGGGCTTTTGATCCAATCAAGATAATGTTTGTGATCCCGACCACTATTGATTTGGCCACTTGGAGCAAACTGAATAAAACACAATGAAAACAGCCGAGTTGCACTTGTCACTTTTCCCAAAACGGCCTGTCTGGGCTTCCTGTGGAGAACTGGGAGGGGGGGGCAGGGGGAGCCCCAGGGAGGTCCTGTGTCCTGGGCCTTATCCCCTCCCTCCTGGCACTCTTAACATCCAGGCCTGCCTGGGCACAGGAAGGGGAGGAGGGCAGTCACACAGGCCCATCCACGCTTAGAGGGGATTCCTGGTAGCCACAGTCCTGAGGGCAAAGCCTGCCTCGGCCCTTCTCAGCTGTGTGATCCTGGGTCACTCACGGCCTCAGCTTTGATCGTTACCCCCACCTCACCAGGTGCTTGGGAAGAAAGCCCTTCCCTTAGAATGGGAGTCCCCTCACCGTGTGCATGCATAACTCATCATGAAGAACTGCTTTGAGAGCCAGGCTCAGGTTTGTTCTGCCCCTGACTCAGTGTGTGAGGTTTTGGAAGTGACTTAATTTCTCAGTCTGTTTTCTTACCTGTAAAATGAGAGGTTGGCCTGTGATCTGAAAAGCACAGTAAAAAATGCTGGATTTGGAAATGGGGGCCTGGGTTTGAATCCACTCTGCCCTTTATTGCCTGCATGACTTTGGTGAGGTCACTGACTCTCCTGGCCTGTTTCCTCATCTGTAAAGTGAGGGGATCAGGCTGGTTGATTCCAAGGAAAGGTCCTTTGCTCTAGGTCAGTGCTCCTAAGATTCTGTGTACTGGTATCGTGATAGGACAGGAGAGATTCAAAGGGAAAGGAGGCCCTTTCTGCAGTCCTAGGGCTACAAAAGCCCGCATTCCTTCTAGTTTCCTTTGCTGGGGTGCCAGTGAGGCGTCTGAGCCAGACTGTGGGGAGGGACCAGAGAAGTAGGCGCCTGGCAGTGAAGACCCAAGGGTCCCCAGGGGGCTCTGCCAATCTTGCTAAGCATCATGGTCCCCTTCTCCAATAGGCTCGCCCTTGGGTGTAGAGTCAGCATTTCCCATCCAGTAACCTCTTTCCTAGGCCACATAAGAGCTTTTCTAAACCCACCATTACCGTATCCCTTGCTTTGAGAAATTCCAGGGTGACTTGGGGCATCGTGTCCCAGGCTTTCAGTCACTTTATCAGTGTTCAAGCTGCTTGACCCACCTTCCTCAGCTTTCCAAGGTGAAGCAGCATGGAGCCTCCCATTAAAGGCTGAAGGAACTAGCACTGTTTAGCTTGGGGGTGGGGAGATGACTGGGTAAGGGGGCATAATGGCCCTTCTAACACTTGGAAAAAGCCATCACAGAAGAAGCGGGATTGCTTTCCTTGTCTCCAGAGAGCAGAACTTGGAGTGATGAGAAAAACAGAATTTTGGCTTGGTAACAAATGACATCTCTCCTGGACCCTGGGAGAAGAGTGGGCTCCCTCTGCTAGACGAAGTCAAGCAAAGGCTGTGTGCGCCTTTTTCAGATAGCCGCAGATTAGTGAGTGGGTTGGGCTGGACACCGTGAATTCCCCTACAATTCTGAGAGCTCCAGGAAGACAAGACAATCTTCATTCTGGAAGTTTCCAGGAGGACTGAGAAGCTAATAACTGCAAATACCTGAACACACTAGGACAGAAAAAATGCTATTGGGTTTGGTGCCTAATGGATGACTTCTGTGATTCAGGTCTTAGTTACAAAGAGATGACCAAAAGCAAAGGTCAGACACTGGATGGTGAGGAAGCACGGAAGTGCAGACATTACAGGCTGCTTAACATGGTGGGGAGGATGAGTGTAAGGCCATTCCCCATTACTGGATCTGTTAAGAATGGGACGGCAACATGGGAGGAACGTGCTTATAGAAAACAGTGGGATGCCAACACAGACTGAAGATGCTAGTGATAGTGACTTGGTCCACTGGAACTCTCTCCACCAGCACAGATCACGACCCCTTCCATGCCTGCCAATCATCGGTGCCCTCCCATGAAGATTCCATATGAGATCTATTAAATACGAACTTCCTTCCCATGGATCTTTTAATCAGCACAGTTGGCAGGCATGTAGTAAATGCTTATTCCCTTCCTTACACTATGGGTTCTGGCACACATTTATTTCCTAAATATCTTTTTTGCATTAGTTCTGGTAACATGCTGTAGTCTACTTACACCCACCATGTCCCTCCACGGCCCACTGGGTCACCCACCATTTTGGTTCTTTGGTGATTATATCATCCCTTCCAAAGCTGGGTTTGTGTTGGGGATAGCTTACTTGGTTAAAAACACACCATTTCCCAGCTTTCCTTCCTCTTGTTTAACTCTGGACCCAGGTACACAGCCTGTCCATAACACACTGCCACACGAAGGCCTTGCCACATGCCCTTTCGTGATATGGGTGCCGTGCATTCTTCATCCTCGTCTAGTTTGTCACTTGCCAAACTCATCGTGAGTGGCTGTGGATCTCTGAGGCTCTGCACCCCTAAGGGGCTCCAGGGAACTGTGTTGAATAAAGTGACAGCTGAGTAGTAGAGAGGACTCAGAGATCTGGACCAGCGCACAGCAGGACCTCAATGCTACGGTGGCACCATCCACAGCAGAAAGTGAAGAAAGAGGTGGAGGTGAAGTATTTGTAAAAAGGGCACAGGTCAGGTTGGACTGCTGGTCTTCTCTGAGAGGCAGAAGGGGCTGTGTGTATGTGAGGGGAACGTTGCAAACTCCTACTGGTGCAATTTAGTCCAACTTAAGAATCTGTCCTTATTTTAAAATCCAGCCCCTGTTCTTACATAATATTCTTTCAATACACTGTCATCCCTGATGGGAGGCAGTGGGCATTTCTCGGGCAGGACATCGTCTCCAGAGGGGCCCCTGATCCAAAGCCGCAGGCCTCCAGTGAAGGGAGGAGCCCCAGCCCTGTCCCTTCAGGGAAGCCCAAGCAGGCCAGGGGCTGGTCTTATTAGGGAAATGTTTCTTTATTGGGAGGCGCCAGGGAAAGTTTTAACATATTTTCTCTTATATTTCACAGCTTTCCTTGGCTTCCTAGGGACGAACATACACTTACTAACAAAACAGCCCGAGGAAGCTGACTGATGCAGCCAGACTCCCAGAGTCTTCTTTCTACTTCAAAGAAATGACCAGTTTACTGTGCAGTGTTAACTTTAGCAATGGGCAGCCTCGGTGGACATGAGGGCTTTTGGAAAGTGAAAGCTGAAGGAACCAGTCACTGAACACTGGTCATCCTTACCACTGAACTTTGTTAGTACAAAGGCTTCGTTCCTCCTCCCCTCCCTCCCTTCCCTGCTCCTTTCAGAAGTGACATTCCAGGTAGTCAGAGGCTGGGCACAGGATGAGCCTTTATTCCGGAGCATCCCTCCCCACCCGATTCAGCTCTGGAGCCAGCGGAGCTTCAAGGGGTCAGGGAGCGCTGCTGACCCTCATTCACTGTCACTGCTACTGTCACTGCTGCTGCTGTCACTGTCACTGGTTGTTCCAGACAAGTCTTCCAGGGCTTTTCTGCAAGGAACAAACCAGCAATTTCTTACTCTTTTTTTTCTCGGGGCTCCCATCACCCCCAATTATGTGTGAGCTATCCTCAAATATGGTGACAAATCAGAGGTCTGGGGCCTTTGTATGGTCAGGAGCAGTGCTAAGACTGGAACCCTGTCCATACGAGGCTGACTCAAGTGCATATATTAAAACTGGATTTTAAAAATTCAATTAAAAATGTATCTTAAAAAAAATACTGTTTATTAAATGATGTGAGGGGGGAGGAGAGAGACTGGGAGAAACTATGTTGTAAGAAACAAGACACCAATAAAATTGTATTTAAAAAATTAACTGAATAACCAAGGGGCCATTAATGGCAGGTCAGCAGGGTAGTAGGCCCCACACCATCACAGCCAGGGCTCCTGGGCCTCCCTGGCAGTTTTATTTTGTCCAAGATTCTACACTAATCCTGGTCCTAAGGAAGGCATCTATCTATACATACACAAGAGGCCAGGAGTCAGTCCCTCCTGAATTCAGCTATTCAGTTCATTAACTTCACAGCCAAAGTCACAAAGCTCCTGTGTCTGAGCAGAGGTGGGGACAAGAACCTAGGTTCACACTCCTCCACTCCAGCCAGAGGACTTGCTCTTGAGTTCTGGCTGTGCTTAGGGTCACTCCTCAGCTGTCAAGAGCCCGAGAACAAGGCACCACACATTTCCTCCCTAGCAGTGCTCCCATGCAGCAGGGGCTTAATAACTACTTGCTGGCCCTGAGGGAACAAGAGGAAAGGGAGCCCTTACTTCTGCTCCTCGGAGATGTCAAATTCAGCCAGCACCCTCTGGGTGAGGGGCTCACGAACGGCTAAGCTCAGAGCGTGGGCCAACTTTACCAACTGCACAGCCTGGGCAGAATTGTGGTTTTCCTTTGCACTGTTCATGAATTCATTCATCAGCTCAGTTCTGAAACAGAGAAGCTTGATGTGAGCTGTTTTGGCGCCTGCCAGGCCCATCCACTGGAGATGGCAGAAAATCCCTAGAGGACAGGTCTGGCCAGGTCACAACTCACCTGGGGATTCTGCTGTGCCTCTTGAAATTCTCCAGCATTTGCCTGTTTGAGAGAAGAATAAGTTTCTTTCAGGGCCCAGCCCAGGATCCTTCACAGAGTGGGTCCCTAAGGAGTTTGCAGTGGTATTTCAACACTTACAGATGGGGATGGGAGAGAGTTAAACAGGTCACAGATGCAGGAACTTGGCTGGGCCCTGAGAAGGGGCCGGGGCAGGTCTATTGAGTCAGAATAGCTTCTTTACTGAAGAATTACCCAACAATTATCAAGCCTCTCCTCTATGGCAGGCACCAGGGATACAAGCACAACAAAGGAAACAATCCTCACTCCTAAAAGTAGAACTCAAGGAGCTGTGTAAAATGGGCTAGATCAGAGCTGCCAAATGTGCAGCACAATCCAATCGGGACAAAACTGGGAACTATTTCACCCAGTAGACAAGTACACCAAAAGCCAGATAACAAGCACTTTAAAACCGAGTCAGTGTGCTCCAGGATTTGAGGCCCGCTTTCCTCTCTAAGACTCCCCAGCAGTGGCTCCTTCCCCTGGGGGCCCTGCGGCTAGAGCTCACTGAGGAAGAGCGTGGGCTCTGCTGTGGCCCCGGGGAGCGGCAGGACTGTAGCCTGCCCGAGACATTCGCAGGACGAGGCTCAGAATTAGGCACCAGTCTCATGTAAGTGCTTTCCATCGACCTGCCACATGCAGGAGGACAGAGCCACACATACATTCAGCTCCCATGATTCAGCTGAGGTCCGTACCCCTGCGCCAATCATCACAGCCTGCGTTTGTGGAGCTCCTGCTGGGCTCGTCTAAGACCAGCCTTAAGTGGCCCTTCATGCCAAAGTTTGGCTAACGAGCAGACCCTTCCACTCTGCACATGCAGACATACACACACAACAGTGGACAAGAGACACCACAGGGCAGTGCAAAGGGCCCTGGTGTTCCTGCGCAGTCAATCCCTCCCCACCCTAAGCCTCAGTCTCCCCATCTGTCACATGTGGCTACTGTTTGGTGACATAGTGGGAGGAACCCTGGCATGCAACATCACAGACACACAAAGGTCAGTTGTTAGATGCCGTTCTTTGGCAGAACTGCGGATGTTGAAGGAATCATTTTTCTGAAAAAAGACGGTACTCCCCCCACCCCTGCATCTCAGCCCTTCAGAAGCCCCAAAGTCCCCTGCCTCCAGAAGGACAGACAAGGCTGTACTTACCAGGCCTCCTGGGTCCTGCCCCCCCTCAGGAGGAGGACAGCAATGCAGTTCATGGGGCCAATGTGCCACTCCGGCAAGACCCTGCCTCTGTCTTCATTTTCATATGTCGACTTAATATCAGCAGCACAGTCGGCAAACGCTCCCTGGAGCTGAGAACAAGCAGTCATCAGCACAACCTCATAACAACCCACGACTCACACTAAGAAGGCATTTATATTCCACAACCACTTTACAGAGGGATAAACTGAGGCACAAAACAATTACAGGCTGCCTGAACCGTGGGCTCCACGAATGGTCCCAAGGTGCTTCTGCAGCCAGGAAAGCTGAAGGCCCAAGACACCCTGGGCCACCTCCTCTTTCTCTTGTTCCTGTTTCTCCCCGGAGGACAGCAAGGTCCAGATTCCTCCACCCTCACACGTGGACACCCAGGGCTCAACACTGCCCTGCGCGTCCCTGATGCAGAGAAGACGGAAGCTAAGCTGGCGGCCCGGGATGAGACCACAGGATGCTAAAGCACAGAGGATGAAGGGCACAGCCGGCCATCACCCTACCTCCGGGGGATGCTTCTCTCTGGCCATAAGCTCCAGGATTTCCTCCCTCAGATCATTCCTTTGGGTGAGACCGAATTCTCTGCAATCTTGGAACAAAAAAGACACAAGCAAAAATGAAAATGACTGCCCAGGGGGAGCTGGCCAGCCACCCACCAAATCACCACTACTCAGGTGGGAAAGGGCACAAGGTAGCAAGGACAACCTGACAGCTGGCCTCTTAAGTTTCCGGAAAAAAAAGGAGGGATGGTGGAAAACTGCAAAGAACCAAATGCCTGAAATCTCCCGTTGCTCCTTGAGGAATGCAGGCATTGGCGACGTGCCCCCTCCACTTGGCAGAACACTTCCAGACTGAGCAGCTCCCTGGGGCCCGGCAGAGAACACAGGCTGCCCTCCTATGGACTCGACAGTCAAGACCCCAGCCTCCTACAGTAACACTGCCAGACGCTTGTGAGGACAGCATCAATGGTGCTAGTGACAATACTGTTGTTCAGCTGCTTCAGTTGTGTCCGACTGTGACCTTGACTGTGGGGGTTTTCTGGGCAAAGATACTGGAATGCTTTGCCATTTCCTTCTCCAGCTCATGTTACAGATGAGGAAACTTGAGGCAAACTGGGTGAACTTAAGTGACTTGCCCAGGGTCACACAGCTAGTAAATGTCCAAGGCCAGATGAGTCTTCCTGACTCCAGGCCTGGTGCTTCACTGGGCCACCTAACTGCCCAACAATAGCTCCATTTATTTACTGCCCATCACTGGCCTGGGACACCCTGGGAAGCAGGTGTTACTGTCACCCCTCTCTTGTGGCCAGGGCTGAGGCAGGCAGAGGGCTAGTCTAGGCCAGATCTGAACTCAGGCCTCCTGATTTCTGGCCTGGTGCCCTCCCCACTGTCCCACACAACCTCCATGTTACTTCCGTAACTCTTGTTGGTCAGGGAGCATCTGAGCAACCCCCCCATCACCTTAGCAGAAGACAAACCCAGAGAACTCTGGCCAAGCACCCCCAGCTTCTGGTGGGGAGCTCACTCCCTGAGGGCAGCTCTCAGCCTTCCCCACATCAAGCCTAAACTGGCCCTCCTGCAACTTCTACCAAGGGCTTCAACCCAAAACTTCAGCTCTCTGAAGATAGCTCTGGTCAGATCCCAGGCCTCACTGCAGCCTGCGGCTCCCCGACCACTCAGCTGGGGTGCAGGGAGGAAAGCCAGGCCCACAGTAACACATGCCCACCTGGGAACAGTTCTTTAAGTCCCTGTGTCTAGACATCATCCTAACTGAATGACAAGCTTCCCCTTCATCAATGACAAGGGAGCAGAGGCTCGGCTGGTTTTTGTTCACACCAGGCCAGAGCACACACGAAATAACCCCAGGACAGGAAGGCCAGCCCCCAGGAGCTCACGCAGTGCAACCTGCAGGTCCCTGGTCACTGCCTGGGGACAGGCCACAGGCACAGCCCCCATAGCCTTGTTTACCTTTCCAAATCTCGGGGACCATATCTAATCGGTTCCCCACATCCAGGGCTCGGAGAAGACTCATCAAAAGGTTTGAGTGAGGAAAGCAGACCTGAGAAAAAGGAACACACCTTCATGTTCTAAGAGTGGGACGTGAATGTGTAAAGACAGAGCGAAAAATGACAAACAAGACACTTTCTTACAGAAGGGATCAGCTCCTTGTACCACTTCAAAGTGACATCCACTTGCTCCATCAGGCACAACAAACCGAAGAACTTGTGACTATAGGAAGAAAACAGCACAGTTCTCTAGGTGCTCAATGCCAAAGGACGCAAGCTTGGGCTCCCCAGCTATGACAACAGTCACCTGAAGCTACCAAGTCACTGCCCGCCACCTGGGACACATGTGTGTATGTGTGGTGTATTCTGGGCTCACCACCAAACCTGGGGAGGAGGCCCCAGAAGCTGTGCTGCTGTACAAGAAGCCTTCTACAAGCTCCCCAGGAAGTGGTCCAAAGAACCTCTGCATGAAGGGAGACGTGCAGGGATGAGGGAATCCATGCACTCCCATGCTTGTGGCCTCACCCCCCATCAGTCCTACGCTAACCACTCATATGAGGTGGTCTCTCTGTCCACCCTCTGGACAGTTCCAGCCTGCCCAACTCTTTCCTAAAAGAACCGGAAACACACAGAGCAACACCAGGTGTGGTCTGCCATCCTCAGCCAGGCTTTTCATGCTTCTCTCTCGCTGGCTATTCCTTCACCGTGCTTATGAATCCCCCCTTCACACTGTGTCTTCTTGGCAGGGAGGACAGTGCATCTGCCCCAACCCCATCTTACACTAAGTCCTTATAACAGTCTGCTTTAACCCTGCTAGCCTGTGGGCCTTAGTGGCAGAGGCAAACACATGAATAAAGGAAACACAAGAACCAGCGCTCACGTTTGCATCACCCAACTTACTAATAGAAGGAATTCTGAAAGGAATCCCCAAGCAGCTTCCAATTGTCGCCTGTCCTTTGGATGCTGTGGACTTGGTAGGCCAAGTCAAGGTCTTTCAGCATGAAACACTGCAACAGAGCAGGGGTGATGAGCGCAGAGGTGCAGGGAAGTGTCCGGCTCACCCTTGGCCAATCTCGAGCTCACCAGAGCTACGCCGAGCACTAAGGTTGCAGAGGGAGGGCAGGCGGGCAGTCCAGCCAGTTAGGAAGGGGACAGGCTGGAGGCACCACACTCAGCAGAATGCTGTTAGACCCTCAAGTAGTCGCTGCATGCCCAGCCTGGGGGAGGCGGGATGGCCTCTGCTGGAGTGCACTGCCCCTCCCACCAGTGCTGATAGCACCCTGCTGATGCCAGTCTGGAGCCAAGCTTCTCCAGACACGGCACAGCTGGCCCTGTACCAACCAATGCCTACCCAGTGGGGGACAATGCACCAGAATCTGACCCTCAGAATTTGAAACAGACAAGTATGGAAGAAAAACTAGCAATGGAATGGGAAGCAAAGGGCAGGAAAGGGTGTGAGTCTGAGGGAGAGCAAGGTCTTCTCTGGAAACAGGAAACTAGCGAGAAATATACTTACCACCTTCATAGCAGATGAAAAAAACTGGTCTGAAAAGAAATATAGGGCTTGTATTAACCCCTGGTCAGCACAGATGAAATATCCTCTAAAACTTTTATTTAACAAAAAATGCTGAGGAATCTACTGAAAAGCAGCACAAGCTGCAGGATGTATTGTTTATTAAAAATAATTCCTCCCCAGTAATCACGGTCTGAGAGAAAGCAAAAGCAAAACCAGACCTGACAGACGGAGATAATCATGAAAATGGCATAATGAAGCACTATGGAACATTTTTATTAAGTTTCTTTGATAAAAGCCTCATCTATCAAATACGCAGGGAACTGAGTCAAACTGATAAAAATAAGAGCCATTCCCCAAATGATAAATGGTCAAAGGATATGAACAGGCAGTGCTGAGGAGAAATCAAAGCCATCTCTAGTCCCATGAAAAAAAAATGCTCTGAATCAGTACTAATTATAAGCAAAGGGACCAGCTCACACATATCAGAAATGACAAACGCTGGAGGGGATGAGGGAAAACAGGCACATTAATGCACTGCTGGTGGACTGTGAACTGGCCCAACTTTAGAGTCTAGAGAACAGTTTGGAAAGATGCCCAAAGGGCTACAAAGCTGTGCACACACACGCCCCTTCACCCAGAAACACCACTACCAGGTCTGTGTCCCAAAGAGGTCCAAGAAAAAGGAAAAGGACCCACACGTACAAAAATATTCACAGTAACTTTTTTTTTGTGGTGGCAAAGAATTAGAAAGTTGAAGGGATGCTCATTAATTAGAGAATAGCTGAACAAGTTGTGGCACATGACTGACACAACAGTGTTGTGTTATAAGAGATGATGAGGGGGATTATTTCAGAAAAGCCTGGGAAGACTTCTCTGTACTGATGCAAAGCGAAGTGGGCAGAAAGAGCAACCTTGTAATGATGGTCAACTGTGAAAAACCAGGCTACTCTGAGCAATACTACAACTCAAGACAGGTCCAAAAGACTCATGATGGAAATGTGCTCTCCACCTCCAGAGAGAGGACTGAGGAACCGTGTGCAAATATAACTTTCTGGCTATTGGGTTTTTTTTTTTTTTGCAATGATTAATATGGAAAAAGACTTTGTGCAATTCCAGATATATAACTGATATTGTTTGCCTTCTCAGTGGGCAGGGGAGGGAGAGAATCTGGAACTCAATTTGAAAAGTATTAAAAATTAAGATAAAAAAGCAATTCCCCCTGATAGAACTTCCTCAGATGAAATGCTCTCTTGAAGTCTTCCCTGCAAACATTGCTAAATGGGGAGAGAAAGCAGACAGAGAGGGAGGTCAGCCTGACACGTGGATGTACTCACCATCGTCCAGGTCCTGCACACAGAGCTTCTTGCCCTGGAGCTCACTGATGATGTTAGAGAAATGACTAGAGGAGATTTTCACAGCTGGGGCTGCAGAAAAAGTGAAGCATAAGAATTTCTTTTAAAAACTTGGTCCCTCCAACTTCATGGCACCAATTACAATGGGATGTTATCTGTCCTTTTTTTCATTCTAAAGAATTACAAACAATACAAAAAACCAAGCATTTCAATACGTAGAGGGAAACACAAAAGGAGAGGGTATATAAAGCTGGACTTCTGTTAGGTAGTTGTGTCTTTTCCTCCCTCAATGTACAGCTTGGGCTTTTTGTGCAATTAAAACTTAACATGGTACTGCTAATTGGTAAGGCACTGAATTCAGAAATGCATTCAGGTAATTCTGTCATTTTTATCACATTTGCATGGCTCAACAATGAGCAATTAATCTCTCTCCAATTACTTGGGTCTCTCTTTAATTCTACAAAGTGTTCTGTAGGTCTGTTCCTACGATTCTTGTGTGCCTTGGCACCTGCGCACCCAGATATCTTAATGACTCTGCAGTTATCATGAACAAAATTTCTTTTTTTATCTCCTTCCTACTTGATTTTGCTAGTGATGCACAATAGTGTGATCGTTTCCATGGGTTCTGATCCTACTTTACTGAAGTTATTTTTTCATTTACTCTCTAGACTTCTCTAAGTCAGTCATGGCCTCTACCATAAGGGGTCATTTGATTTCTTCTCTGCCTAGCCTCGTTCTCCCAATTTCTCTTCCTTGTCCTATAGCTATGAGTATTTCTAGAACAGCAACAAATTAAAGCAGTGACAATGGGCTTCCCCCTTTACCCCAATGGTACTACACCCTACACAGTCTGGTGTTACTCTGGGCAGCATCAAACAGGACCAGCAGGAAGAGAGTAAGACTTTGCAGAGGTGCCTAAAGCACAAGGTACCATTCTATGGAATGCAAAGTGAAAACCTCTCATTAAAAAAACTTACTTTAATAACAGATCTAATATTATAATTCGTATACAAGTAAAGTCAAGAAACTATTCACAAATTTTGACTCAGTGATCTCATCACTGAGCATGTACCCTAAGAGGTCAAAGACAGGAAGAAAGTCCCTCCCCCCAACTTAAACACAGATGATGCAAACAGCGGATACACATGATGGCCAATGGTCTGATGTCACACACTGCTCCAGAAGCAACCCATGCTTAGAAGTCACTGATTCTGTTTAATTAATTACATTCACAACATTTTAAAAGTTTTTACAGGGGCAGCTAGGTGCTGCATTGAATAGAGTACTGGCCCTGGAGTCAGGAGGACCTGAGTTCAAATCTGGCCCCAGACACTTAATTAACACTTACTAGCTGTGTGACCTTAGGCAAGTCACTTAATCCCAATTGCCCTGACTTCTCCCCTCCAAGAAGCAGAAAAAAAACAAAACAAAAAAACCCAAAAAGAAAGTTTTTACAGACAGATATAACATAAGGTTGTACATACCAGATTTGTAAAATATCTCAAGTATATAGTGATATGTTGACAGTGAAGGTTCTCAAAGTTGCCAGAAGGGGATAAAACAAGAATAAAGAATTAAATTGTAATAGTTCACATTTCTAGGGTACTTTAGCTTCTACTCTAGTATTCTTTCCAAAATACTTACTGCTTCCTATTCACAAAGTCTAGGCTGTACTAAGCATACCATGAAGCTAGGATAGGGTAAATCTTAATTGTTAAAAAACAGGTATTGAACACTTACAGGTTTCTAGTCTTTAAATGAAAAGTAGGGGGAGGAGTTTTTATTTGATATGAATGCTTTGACCAACAGTTCAGAGGGACAAAAGGAACAACTGGGCTGCTCTGTGTACAACACAAGTCCTTCTGGGTAGTGTGACAAAGCAGACACAATTCAGGATGACTGTACAGGATGTTGTCAGTGAGGCGAAGCTGGCGGAGTTCAGGGGCCATGCTGACACCAACACCAGGCTGACACTTACTCTAGGTCAATGTCAGGCCCATAGAGCTCTATGTGCAATGAGAAAAGTAGACCCTGTTCTGGCCAAAGTTGACGATCAAGTCACTATGCTCCCAGATCAGAGAATTTCTCAGTAATCCCCACATACCCAGGAGCCCCCATCTGCTACAACACAGCATTTCTGGGGGTCCCGGAGATGTATGAACCTGTTCATTCTAGCTCTTGAAGTACTAATGCCACAAGGGACCCTGAAAAATACAACCATACACACACTGAAGCTGGTCTTCCAGTCTGCTGACAGGCCCTGGAGATGCATGGGCATGTTTCTTCCAGATTAGACCTGCAATTTTACCAGTATAAAAAGCTCCTAAGGAGGAACCCTCACCACCAAGGCAGTCCAGGGAGGGCCTTCTCTAAAACTTTAAGAGCCCTGCCACGGGCACCAGAGAGGAGCAGAAGCAGGCTTTCCACACTCGTGATCCACCACACCACACTCCTTCACTATCAAAGTGAATATAGGTGACTACTTCATAACCAGACCTGGCCGCCAAAGTCAACACTATGTCCCATACCTGGGCTCTCTGGGTTAACTTCCAGGACTCCCACTCACCTATCTCGAGGGCTTTCATTTCACGTAGCGTCTGTAGAGCAGGAATTCTTCCAAAAGACCCCATTTTTCTAAGGGTCCGAAGAACGGTGTTAAATGTTTGAAGATTCGGTTTCACCTTTTGTTCAGCCATTTGTCTCAACAAATCCTAGTGGAATAAAAACCAAGAAGTTTGCAAATGAGAGAGTGGAGTTTTATGTTTAAGCGTCATCTGTACTGCTCTGAGTGTGACTAACAATCTGGGGAGCCAGATTAACCTCCTTGATTAAAACTGGATTTTGGTTCACCCAGGGACGGTTTACTTTGCTCTTTCACATTTCCTGTGGCAGTCCCTTTTCACTTACACTAAGTCAGCTGAGTGAGTATATCTCAAAGGCAGCATTCCGCCAGTCAATCAGAACGCAGGAGGCTGAGCTGCGCTGGCAGCAGCAGCCACCCCCGGTGGGGCTTTCCCAAGGAAGGGCCTCATGTGTGGGTCAGGGAGAGGAAACTCACTCAGGTTTTCTGAATCATGGTTTACTGCTTTGTTTACGACTTATCCCTGTTCTACTACCACCACCCCAACTTTGTCATCATCATCTGCTTCTTAATGAATTCATCGTTATTACAATCTAAAAAATCGAAATGGGATTTTCCAGTCACCTATAGTGTTTCACAAGCTGCCAAAAGATAAAACACTTTACCAATATAAGATTCCATTTATCTTCAAGTCTGTCTCTCACTGAGAAAGAAGCTTCAATCAGGGCATTGAAGGTATGAACATCGGCTGCAAAAGGCAGAAAACAAGAGATTTGGGAACTAAGATGACGGGGTTGAGGGGGAGATGGAGGAAGCAAAGGGCCACCTTGCTCAGGCACTCCAGCCCGACTCAGTCCTCTTGTGACCACATGTCAGCTGAGGAAGGGGCTCCTCTGGAGCCTCTCCAGCCCCACTCAAGCCTCCCCCAGGGCCTGACAAGCACTCTCTAGCAGAGGCTTCCATGCTGGAGACACAGCACTCACCCTGGAGCCGGCTGTTCAGTAAGTCTGTGTACGTGCTGAAGGCCTTCTCGTCGGCGTGATACTAGAGAAGGGCAGGAGAAAAGGGAGCCCGTTAGTAGGAGGCAGTGAGCCCAGGGAGCAGAGAACAGGCAGGCAGCCCTGGGCCTACCTTGGCCATTCCTCGGATCATTGTGCAATAGGAGTGCGCATTCTTCTCTGGCATTAGGTTGAAAATTCTTTCTGCATTGTTGTTTGCTCTAGATTAAAGAAGAAATCACATGTGAAGAGACTACAAACAGCAGCAGGCCCAAACAGACCCAGGCTAGTGGTGGGACTGATGCTCCAGCCCCTTCACGAGCTGCTCCAAGGCCTCCCCCCACAGTCCCTGATGACTTAGGCCTTAGGCCTCACCCCAGGCCCATGGTCTGCAAGGGCAGGAAGCTCTCCAAGGGGACCAGGGCTGGGTTTTGGATTCCAGAGCTGACAGTGATCCTGTGGCTTCCCAGGGCCCCGGCTTTCTCATCAAATGGGGATGATGCCACGTGTAACCTCTGCTTTCCCACGGCTGCTGTCTGAGAGCATGGATGGGGACCAAAGGGAGGAAGCGCGTGTCACATGACTGGTACTAACAAAGCTCTCATTGGCTAACCCAGAAGCCGTAGCACCGTGCTCTGGCTTGATGCTGGGATCATGTGGCACATGGCGGACAGCAGGCTTTGGAACCAAGGCCTCAAACTCTCCCAGAGGAAGGGGAGGGCATTTTAGAGAAGCCAGTGGTGCTGCTGTGTCACAGACAGACAACAAAGGCAACAGTTATGAGGAACTGCACTTCAGTCATGAACACAGCCCTCTACCTGGAAAGGCACACCCTACATTTCCAGTGGTCTCCACACATACGTGCAGTCACCAGAAGAGACCCACCCACCTCCAGGTAATCTTGGGCTGCGATGAGGCCACTTTCTGCTTGGACCCCTTCCAAGCCGGCTTTTCTTCTGCTTCTTCCTGAAACAGACACCCCAGAAATAAGAGTGCAGGTCACAGCCAGCGTGGAGAGGGAGCACAAGACCCGTGCTAGGCCTCAAACTTCCTCGCCTGTAAAGAGTGTGCAAAAAAACTTCTGTATTTCCTTTGCTACCAGTTGTGGGAGATGTTTCTAAATCTTAAAGTGTGATCTCAAGATGAAGAGGGGAAAAGCAGTCATAGAACAACCCCTCTGTTATCTTCTGTTCTGAACTATCAAACTAAATGGGTCCCAGCTGCTAATGCACACCCTGCTTCTCACTGGGTGAACACTCATGGAGCTGGCCAAGAGATAACTGACCAGAGCAAATCAGCCAATCTAGCAAGGAGAGAAAGAGGGGAGTGTGGGGAGGTCTGAGCTTGGCCAAATGAAAAGAACTGAGGGAACTGACTCCCACAGAGCGACTAAGCAAAAACAGCCAGACTCTGAAGCAGCTCTGTGCCCCAAACTGTCTACCTGGAGAGTTCATCTCCTGATTGTTTAAGCTATTACTTTCAAAAGAAAAGAGTATTTAAAATATTAAATAATGCAATCTTCTATTTGCATACTAGGCTCTAAGCCAAAGCAAGTATGCTAGCAAAGGCTGCTGCTGCAGGGCCACATGAGACCAGTGAGCCTAGTTTGGCCTCTGCATGTCCATGCAGACACCCCCAGGACGTCCAGGACGTGTCTGCATGGATTTTTGTGGCTTTATAGGTTATCTTACTTTATGAAAACTATCAGTTGTTCATTCAGTTTCCTTGGTGATTCTGTGGTTTTCTGAGTAAGCTTTCAGCTCATGAGCGAAAAGGGCTCATTTGGTCTGTTCTCTTCAGCCTTTTTCTCTCAGTTTACTGTTACCACTAACAAAAGCTGTGCCTAGGAGAAGTGGCATCCTTGCTTTACTTCTGTTTCCTGGGAGCATTTCTGAGGTTTCCCCACTGCAGGTAAGGGCATCCCTCACGCTAGTCCGACCCGCAATGTGCTCATCTTTACCAATTCTTCTGATTCACCAATTTGATGAGGTTGCTCTTCTCTTGGGGGCTCTTGGTCACCATAGTAACACAACAGATCTAAGAGGCTGTTTGTTGTTTCCAAAGACACAGAAGTCCCTAGAAGCAAACAGAAGAGGCCATGAAAGGAGAAAGGACCCAAGCACCTTGCTGCCAACCAGGCATACCAATGACCACACTGCCTTTTAATGTTTGTAGAGCAATAGGCCCAGGGAGCTGCTACAGAAGGCCTGGCCAAAGCCACTTATTCAGGTCACAAAACTATCCACCCCAGAGCAAGGACTTGAGCACTTGTCTTTCTGACTCCAAGTCAGCATGGTGCTAGCTAAGCTACAAAAGAGAAGCAGGCCCCGCGATGATGGGAAAAGACAAGATCCTGAAAAGCATCCCTCCAGAGCCCCAACAATTCTGTGCTGGGCCTCATTCAGAGCTCCTGTTGTGAGGCTCAAGGAGGACGCATCTGTCAAGTGATGTGCAAGAAGCATGGCAATTATTATTGGCTAAAACTAGCCACGCAGCTAGGGTGAGGGGAGCATTTGTTAAATGAAGAAGGGAGAAAGGAAACTGTGGAAGATCCAACAGACTATTTGGATTATGTTAACTGAAAGGCAAGACCAAAATCAAGACCCCCAGGATAAAAGAAGGAATCCCATCTCTGGTAAAGGCACCCAAGACATAGATGGAATTATTACACAAGACCAAGAGCAATTAAGTAGTCAAAGGGTACAAATAAACAGTTTTCAAAGTAAGAATTATGAAATGGTAACCACATGAAAGATGGTACCAATCTACTAATAAAACAACTAAGAATTCATCCAAAACTCAACTCACTGGCAAAACTGACAAAAGATGCCCATAGACAACACTGGAGGGAACTGCAGAAAGACAGGCTCACTAATATACTGGAGGACCCCTCAAATGGTCAGACCATTCTGGAAAGCAATTTGGAGTGACTAAAAATCATCCATAGACTTTAACCCAAAGATCCCAGTCTAGGGATATGAGTTCAGAGAAAATCAAATCACCAACAAGCATTTATTAATAGCCTACTATAATACAAAGAATAAAACAATCATTACTCTCGAGGAGCTTAGAGTCTATTGGGAAAAGACAAAAAAATACCCAAGGATGGAGGGCATCAGGATTTGGAGAAGGCAATAGGTTTCTGAACCACATTTTGAAGGAAGAGGCAGAGATGAACAGAACAGGGGATAGGCTAGAGGCTGATAAGAACCCTGGGGGAAGGTAAAAAGGTCTGAAGTAAGACAGTAGCTGAGGGGTGGAGAGAAGGGAAGGGAAGGCACGTGAGAGATGTATGGGGAGTAAGGGAGAGGGAGGAACAGGAAAGGAACTCAACATATGGAAGAATGGCAGTGCCCACAACAGACATCATCATCTTAAAAGGAGAACTGGGTTGGGGGGTGGGGGTGGGAAGTAAATAGATTCCATTTAGAATGAAGAAATATAACTTCAAAACTGAAAGGAATTCTGAGGTCATCTAGTCCAATAGTGTCAAACTCAAACAGAAACAGCAGCCTCTGAACAGTATGTAGGAATTTCTGTGGGTGCACACTATTTCTCAATTACATTTTAATCTGGCTCAATCTGCACCTGGGAATGATTTGGGAACTCCCCCCTCCAAAATGCAGACTGGAGGGACAGAGGAGTTAGGTGATTTTTTAAGTCAACACAGGGAGCTGGGATGCCCTGGAGCTGGAATGCCCGCATGATACCTATGAGGAAATGGACAATAGCTGGCAAAGGGGGACTGGAGCTCAGGAAAGGGACATGGAGCTAGGGGTTTTTTGCACAAAGATGGTAAATGAATCCACAGGGACAGATAGGCATAAATGGGAAACATATGGTAGAAATACAAAGAATACTTCTATTTAGCAACTGAAGAGATTGGGGAGGGAGAGGGACTGGTGGAAAAATGCTTCCAAGGCTGCAAACCTGGGCAACTGGAGGGACAATAGTGCTCTAGACATAAAAAAGGGCAGTGAAAATAATGGCTTCATTTTTCTGGCTCTAAATCCTAAGATCTACGATAGTGACAGAATCATTTGATATTCATCGTAAGCAATCCTCCAAGATACGAAGGGGGAAGTCGTCTTATTCTTGATTTTACAAAGGCCCGGAGTTAAACAAGCTGTTTAGGGTCACAAAGACAGAACGAGGACTAGAAGAATCCGAGTCTCCTAACACCCTGCCACCATTATTCTGATAGAAGGAGAAGTGAGGGCAAGTTCTCTCCCCCTTCAAAAAGCGCCACCATCTCTCTTCACGCTGGCTGACGTCCATTCAGCCAAGGGAGAGTCAGATGCGACTTTCTGTTTGACCATTTCTACCTTCACTTTTAAAAAGCCTTTCAGCTACCCAGAGTACATGACTGACTATCTAGAACTGCTGCAGGACACAGGGCATTCTGGATGCCAATAATCACCGGCACCACATGAAGTAAACTGCCAGAGCACGGGTCACAGGAACGCCGCTTTGTGACACCACAGGAGGTCCGTTAGTCAGTCAACATTTATTAAGCACCTCCTGTGTGCCAGGCATCATGCTAAGCACTGAGGGTTACAAAGAAAGACAAACGCCAGTCCTGTGACACCACAGGAGGTCTGTTAGTCACTCAACATTTATTAAGCACCTCCTGTGTGCCAGGCATCATGCTAAGCACTGAGGGTTACAAAGAAAGACAAACGCCAGTCCATGCCCCGGAGAAGCTCACAATTCAGAGTCTCACGGGAGAAACTGGAGACTTCTAAAGAAAACCACCCCAGTACACTAACTTAGCAGGTGGGAAAAGGGTCAGGAGGAGGAGCTTGGGGCCCATTTCCTAAGAGCTGAGGTCAGTTTAAAAAGTCACCTGCTTGAAGGAGCTGGTCAAACATGTCCACAGAGGCTTTGACTTTGCGAAGCCGGATGCGCTCCTGGAGGGCAGCCTCGCTTATTTCCTCCAGCTGAGGGTCCAAGTACTCAGGCATCAGGCACTAATAACAGGCCAGATGTTAGGGGGAAGAGAACTGCCCAGTCAGGTCTGGGGATTCAGCTCTTCCCCCTCTCCTCCACCAGACAAGTATCTTGGAAAAGGACCTCAGGTCCACCTGTTTCTTGCAAAGTTACTAATAGTAACCCCCGTTATTTACTACTTCATCTAGCCCTGTAATCATACTAACCCCCCCCCCCTTTTTCTTTTCTTTTTTTCCCCCAGAATTTATTTATTTTTAGCTTTCAACATTCATTTCCACAAGATTTTGAGTTCCAAATTTTCTCCCCATCTCTCTCCTACCCCCCACCCCCAAGATGGCAAGCACACTGATTATTCCTTCCCCCAGTCTGCCCTCTCATATCCCTCCCCTTCCCCCTTCTTTCCTGTAGAGCAAGATGGATTTCTATGCCCCACTGCCTGTATGTCTTATTTCCCAGTTGCATGCAATAACAATTTAAAATTTGTTTTTCAGAACTTTGAGTTCCAGATTCTCTCCCTTCTTGTTTTTTCTTAATACAAAAGAGGGGAATAAAGTGTTTAATGATGGAAGAATCTCTCCTCTGTTCTCTCTGTTATCCAACTTGCACAATGCTTTTAGAAGGTTTCCCCTCAATGGCTACCAATGATTACCCCAGAGAAAACCTAGAAATGACCAAGCTCCACTTACTGGTATATGTGGGTTAGCTATGTCCTTCTCAAAAAATTTGGGATACGTATTAATAATGTATTTCGCTGCATTCTTTCCAGAATCCTTTGCCAATAAAAACATATGCTGCATAAAAAAAGGAAGCATATTAAGGAGGACTTAATTGCATTTTTCAGTTTCTTTTTTCTATCATTCACTATTAACACAGGATAGAAAAAAAAATACCAGAGGACCTTGATTGTAATGCAGAATGAAGACATTTTAGCTAAGTTTAATTCTTATTATAAGTAATTCTTATCTCATCAAAGTTTCAACCAAACAAATCTGCATGTGGGATTTAAAATTCAAATTTTAATCTCTCTGAAGTCAAGGCAAATTCTTAATACTTGTCTAGAAAAACAGTATAAAAACCCAAAAAGTTAAATATCTGTTGTTGAGATAAATAGCGCAGTCTGGCCACTTAGGGTAAAGAACCCCAAAACAAACTCAGTGCTTTCCAGATGAAATGGAGAGACTGGGGAGGTGGACTAGGGACTATCCTGAGAAATCAGCGTAATGTTGGCATTAAGATACTAACACACACTAATCCTTCCCACTTTCCCCACTCCCCCTTTCTAGCTGACTCCAAACATTGTCTGGTATTCAGTCGATGTTCTCAACCTGTGAGAGCTGACCTGCTCATGAAGAAGGCTTCTTGCTCAGTCTCTTTCCCCACTTTCCCTACCTCTCACGCCTTTCCAAAGCAATCAAATTATCTGGACTGTTACCAGTCAGTACCTATACATGTACATAAGGCTGAGTGACAAATCTTAGTATATACCACAGCCTGATCACCACCCCAAGGGCTGGGATACAACAAGGTGATATGAAAACACTCACGGCATCTAAAGATGTGACTGGGGTGAGGAAAGGATCATCCTGGAATGTATAATGTGTAGCAGTGGGATCCTGGGAAGAAGACAGATTAAGCTTCTTTATCATTCTGGTGATAGTCAAGAATAACTCTGAAGGAAGATTCTGAAATTTTTACTACTTTACTTTAAAGGAGAGAACTTAAGACTCCACAAAGTGGAAATTCCCAGTAAGAAGCAAAGTCAGAGAGTATGGCCTAAAAATTGGCAATCATTAAGCCAAGCATTAAGAACAGCTCAAGGCCAGGACACTCTTTGAGGTACTGTATTCAAGCAGTTAAGAAAAGATGGCATATAATCTCTAAATGTTTGCCTTCACTTGGAGAGGCCAAGAAACTTCAATATGGGACAAGTATTGCTGTTCCCTGGGAAACCGGATTCCTATTCCTTCCCTTCTAGGGTCTGGGGCATGAACTTTCTCAGGATTTCAAAACAGACTTGGCTTCCCTGGTCCAGTGTAGCTCTTGGCACTACGTGAGAAATAAGGGAAGCCCAGACTCTGTTATGTTGGGAAACACTGGGCATTTCCACAGTGGAACTAGTTCCAAATTAGACTAGGCTAGTCTAGAACATTAGGTATTTTTTCTGGGGTGAGACTCAAAAGATACCTAGGTATAGTTTATGAATTTTTAATGTGAGGACATAAAGCATTAATCTAGTCCAAAATTTTTTTCATTAACTAGTTTCAGCAATTCCACTTTACAACAAGTATAAATCAGCCTGTTAAGTTGCTGTGATGCTCCCCTGCAGGAGGGCCCAATCCAAGAGCTTGTCAAAGACCACGCACAAAAACCTCAACTTCTCCACATTCCAGTGCCACTCATCACTGAAATGTGGATGAGGATACTTTGATTACTGACCTCACAGGCTTGATGAGGAGAAAGTGCTTTAGAAAAGGGACTGATTCTCTATTAGATGTGGGAATTCTGATACAAGAATAACTGTGTGGAAATAAGCTCATGAAATGGAAATCTCACTATTACTAAAGACATTACTGGATAGCTACATGAAGCATCCAAAAAAGACTACTCACCCTCTGGATGGTAGATGCCAGAGCTTGAAGAACTGCTACGTTATCCCTAAAAATAAAAATTTAAACATGAAAAGGTATAACATGAAAAACAGTTTTGTACATTCACCAAGTGACCTAAGGGAGCCTAGCCTTAGGTCTGCTCCCATTCGTTTGGCAGAAGTGGTCACAGTATAAAACCACTCTCTGAACTACAGCTACATCTCATCTGGCAGCAATGCATGATAAAAAAGGGCAGAGAACACAGTAAGTGAAAAAACAGGAAAAGTGCCAAAAGGAACCACAGACAATCTAAACCAATTTCTATGGGAAACAGAGAGTATAGAGGTAACAGAGAGGATAGAGCCCAGAGTCAGGAGGAACTGAGTGTAAATCCTGCCTCAGACACTTCCTTAGCTGTGTAACCCTGGCCAAATCACATACCTACTCGGTGCCTCAGTTACCTCTTCTGTAAAATAGGGATAAGAATACGACCTGCTTTACATTATTATTAATACTGGAACAAATTGTGAGGCACACATACAGAGTGGCACATGATCATTTCCTTCCTTATCTGAGTTGGCAAGCATCTTAGGGCACAGCAGAATTAATGATTTATACTAGGCAATTCCAGCCACAGCCCACTCCAAATTTTCTTTTCTTATTTATTATGTACAGCTTATTTTTAAAGTATATATTAAATATTGTAGTACCAACACTACCTAGTTTGCTTTCTAAAACTGCCTGTGACCGCCTATATTTTCTTCATACTTTTCGGTTATGGGGCCCTCTCACTTCCCCCCCAGAAGGCTTCCCTTGTAACTAACAAGTTCAAGTCAAGCAAAATAAACGTATCGACCAGGGCTAACTGACATTGTCCACCTCACTGTGCACCTGTGGTCCACCACCTCTCTGCCAAAGATGGATTCGGCAATCTCATACACAAAGGGAAAGGGATCAGACCTGTGATTTCACCAGGTGAAGAAACTCCCTTTTCTGATGCAGCTCAGTACGTTCTTTGCAACTTCTAGTCGTCTGAGAGACTTGCCTAAGCCCCCAAACCTGAGACTTATAGTACACAGTAGGAATTTAATAAATGCTTGCTGAATAAACAAAAGTTGGCTCACCCCACCACCCATAATGGCACAGTTCTCAAGGCTCCACCCTCTGACCTATCTCCTTAGCATTAAAGGCACCAGCTGTTAAGTAGCATGTGTTGAACCTTGGCCTTCTGGAGAAACTAATTGCCCTTGCTTTCGATATGAAATCTGACTCTAATTTCCTTCGATATCCCCTTTCAAACTCTAAGCATAAAGCAGCTGTTTAAGAAATGTAGATAATTATAGGTAAACTCTATTTCTTTACATCAGCTCATAGCTTACTAGCTTTTCATTACATCTCTTCATCCTTTTCTTGAGAAAAGTCACTTCTATGTTGTTTCATTTTGGGAACAGAAAAGTGTTATCTCAGCACAAGTATCAGCTTTTCAAATTGCTGAAAGGATATGCTTGCAGCCAACGATGGGACAGATAGTGAAGCCAGTATGGATTACTGCAACCTGAGCCTCCTGAGTCTCTTTGCCTCCAACCTCCTCTATCCCAGGCCATTAACAAATGAGTCATTTCTGAGGTCAGCCTTCATGTTATGACTGCCTGGATGCCCACAACTCCCAAGGATAAGAGCAAACCCACTGGCATCACTTAACAGTTTGTGACCCTGAGGAAGCTGCAGCCCCTCTGCAGTTCAACTTCTTGATCTACAAAACAAAGGACTGGACTAAATTATTTCTCTGGTATTTTACTGGTCTAGATTGTGAAGCTCCCAAGTCACAAGCCCTCACTTTGCCCTCAACAGGCCCTATTGTACCTCTCTAACCTCATTTCTCCTTTACTTTCCTAACATACTGACTCTTTCTGGCCAGCTCAGTTTCATTAGTCCACACCCCTCCACCCCCACAGCTTTGCTCATGATGTTCAAGGACTTTAAGAATGAACAGAAAAAGCATTTATTATATGTTTACTGTGTGCAAAGCACTTTGCTAAAGCTGGGGACACAAAAGGAAATTTAAGACATTCTAACAGTGAGACAACACACACAGAAGGTTTAAGCTTCAAGTAAGATGGAAAGAGCTTGTGGTCCTTACATTTCAAGGCTTACAAAATGCTTACCTCACAATAACCTCATAAGGCAGGTAGTTCAAGCAGTATGACTTTCATCTAAAAAATGGTAAACTAAGGCCCAGAAAGTATAAGTGATTGGCTCAAGGCTACAGAGCTGGGATCCAAACCCAAATCACTGTGCCCTAAAAGCCACTCCTTCCATCATGCTGCAGCAACTCATATTCCAATCCACACCCACCTCCCCACATATGTTTCTCATGAAACCTCCACCTAGATGCCTTCTAACAGGACCAAGCACAACACTGGTCACTCAGCTGGGGCTTAACTTGGCACTACTTTAATGTTACCAGGTCAGAGTAAAAGATGCTTATGCTTCAACCTTTTTTTTGAAGAGAGACAGGGATCCCAAGGCAGGTGATGGTCAAATGAATATCATCAGGTCTGGCCTGGAAAGACCAGAAGGAACCTGAATCATTAGGACATTCCCAGAAATAAACTGGCCTCTCAAGAGATTTTAAACTGTTTTTTGTACAGCCATCCTCCTGTGCTCAAGATGGCCAGATGTGGCCCAACTGCTTTATTTTCAGAGAAACATTGGGTCAATGAATGTCAGGATCAGCACCAAAACCTAATTGTTCTGATTTTTTGTCATGCAAATCACCACAGAGCAAAAAATACTACACAAATGGCGCTACTACATTGAATTTCACAGACGATCTTGTTATTTCTTCCAAGTTAGGATAATCACTATTTTGAGATAACAGCATCACTTACCAAGTTTTTCTCTTTGGAATGACCACTTCTTCAGAACCTTAAACAGAATGAAAACCAATAGTTTAATTTTTCTCAATAAAATAGCTAATTATAATTTCAAAATGCCTCAAAGCCAAAATTATGCCACTGGTACACTGAAGGTATCCTACCTTGAAGATCATCTCCTGCTGCTTCTGGGAGGGATGCACTTCCTGAATTAAGCCTGTATAAAAGACATAAGGCTGACATGTTCATCACCCAAGTGATGACTGAGGTCAACTGTGCCAAATATTCCAGTCTGAAGTTAACGTAGAAGACAGAACTGTTCAGCTCTGGGAATGTTAGGACTGAAACAGATCTGAACAAGGTCTCTAATCTACCCCCGCTCCCCTACCCCATGCCCACAAAGGGGTAGTACCTTCTCCCACATGGAAGAGCCTGGAAAAGAACTCTTCTAAGGCCCTTCTATTAAAACAGCTTGGTACATTCCACACCAACTTCAGTTTATTTTGTGCTATAGTCACAGAACCCACCTGTTCTGAGTCATGAGCATGATTGACATAAATCCTGCTGTTCAAAATTCTGAAGGTGATCTCATCAGACTAACAATAAACCGAAGAGTGCCTTAATGACAGTAGAGTGATTTAATCAGTGGGTGAACAGGGCAAATTTACTTTTGGGATGTGATTAAGTTGCCGAAAATACTATTTATTTAGTTCAGATTTAAAGGTAGATGATAATTCAGAGGCCATTTAATAAAAGTTTAGCACTTCGAGGTTTGTAAAACGCTTTACACATATTATCTCATTTGATCCTCACGAAAACACCGTGAAATCGGAACAAGCATTGCTATTGATCCCACTTTATAGATGAGGAAACTGAGATTGGGAGAAGTTAAGGGGGAAAGCTGCCCTGTCACACGGTCAAGAGCCCAGCATTCTGTCTACACCACTGTCCTAAGGCCTGGGGACTCCCAGGTCACAGGGTCCGGGGGCAGATCTTGCTCCATTCTTTCCAGGCAGCTGGAGGAGCTCACAGTCCAATGGTGCAGACCTCCCGAAAACAGTGACGTACAAACATGAGACAGAGGAGGGAAGGCAATCTCACAACCCGGTTTTTCTCCTCCACACCACAACAAGAGGACCTGGGTTCAAATCCTAGCCAGGAGCTTCCCCCAAAGCGTAACCTTCAAGGCCACCAGGTCGCCTTCCCGGACCCACGCGCCAAATCATGGCGCGCATGCGCAACCCAGCGCTTTCACAGCCCAGGCTGAGGGTCATCTATTTTTCCCTTTTCCACCACAGGTTCGAACCGACCCCGAGACCCACTTTCCTTAACAGGCCCCATACCTGTTTCCTGTAACTCTTCTCCGTGCATCTGCCCGTCTGCCGGTCAAAGGCAGCCGGGACCAGCAGCAACCTACACGCAAGAAACGACTCCCTACTGCCGCTGCCATCTTGGGCTCGCGCGCAGAGAAGTTTGGGAAGAGATATGGCAGGGAAAGGAGGAAGTGGGGAGAGACATACCACTGGGCGAAGAGACAGGGGAGACTTTCAATGTTAGTCTGGAGGGGGAAGGTCATAGTTTTGAATTTTTCATTACAAATTTCAAGGGATAATATGCTCACCTGTTCTCAAAACATGTGTTTAAATACATAGCAAACTCCGTATGTATCATTAAACATTGTGATAATTAGTACAGAGAGTTAGGGTCTAAAAATTCTTTTTCTTCTCCCCCGCAAAATAATAGTCCAGTCCACGTGCTCCTTCCCTAGGCGCACGTTTCTTTTCGCGCAAGCGTAGTTTGAGTCGCGTGGTGCTTGCAGTTCTGAAGTGGTTTTGAGTCGGTGTCGGGACGCCGCGGCCGCGCAGATAGAACGTGGCCGAGGTACGAAGATGCTGGTCTCCAAGGAGGTTCCCTGGCGGCGCCTTCGGGGCATTTCGTTCGGGATGTATTCGGCCGAGGAGCTCCGGTAAGAAGCTTGGTGGTGGATGCTGCTGGGTCCCAGGCTAAGCGGATCTGGGGAACTACGGCTCCCAGCAGACTGTGCGCGCCGCGGTCCTCGGGGGCAGACTTAGGCTCCGCGCGTGGTCTCCTGGGAGAGGTAGTTCGGCGGCCTTGGGGGTGGGGAGGGCTGCGCGGCCGGCGCGGACCCCTCTACTTGGGCTCTGGGCTATCTAGCCGCGTGGGCTGTGGCCAAATTGACCCGGCCGGACAACTCATCCGACATGTCCCCCTCGAGGGCAGCTAGCCGGCGAAGTGGCTTGAGCACTGGACCTGAGCTCCCGAAGAGCGGTCTGCCCGGGCAAGGCTCTACACCTCCGCCTGCCTCAGTTTCCTCATCTGTGAAATGGGCGTAGATACAGACCCTGGCTCCCGGGGTGGCAGTGAGGAAAGCAGGCACCTCGCAAGCCTATTCTAGAGAAATAAGAAACGCCAATTACCGGCAGCTGGACGTTCCCAGCCAGGGCTCCCCTCGACTCTGCCTTGTCCTTTCCCTGCCCCCCCTGCCGGACTCGGCCCTGTGGCAGAGCCGGGGAAGCCGCTGCTGTCCCCCGCATCAGAGCTCGGTGATGGTTATGGAGACTCTCCTGGGTCCCAAGGCTATAGCTCTGTGGGGAGCCTCCCCAAGATTGGTGGGGGGGCCAAGGCAGGGTGTGGGACCAGCTGGGAGTCAGAGCCCTGGCCTCTGACACGCTCTGCTTTCTACCCTGTAACACTCACCTCATGAACAACATCACAACAAGGTGGGGGTCAGGCCCAGGGAATGCAGACTAAAGGGCAGCCTCTGCAAATGGCATTGACAAGAGAGGAGAGATAGTTTCACGTGCATGGAAAATGATTGCCGCGTTAACATGTTCCCTTTGCAGCTTTGGCCCATGTTTGAGTGTGTTGAAGTGAATGATGCTATTTATAAAGCAACAAAATTCACAGGGTTGTTGCAGAGGGCAAAATCTTGAAAAGCCCATTTCCTTGTTAGCAGTTATTATTACTGTTATATAGAGGGGAGCTCCCATTCTACCTGTGGACCCTTGTCCATAGAGAGAAAAGGGGTGGGGGGAGAGAGGGGGAAGAGGCCCCCAGGCTTGTTTGTTGAGGCTTCATCTGATAGGGATGGAGGTAGGAATGGGAAGAGCAGGGTAGAATAATGGCCAGCCAACTTTGTCTGGAATGCATAAAGGGGAGTGGTGAGAAATGAGGCTGGAAGTCTGCATAGGAGGGCCTTCACCACCAGGCCAAGGAGGTTTTTATTCCGTGGGCAGCTGAGCAGGGGGATGGCCTGGTCCGATGCAGACAATTTTGGCATAGCTTGCTGGACTTTGGACTCGCTCTGTTTAAAATCACCATGCATTGGAATCTCAGCAAAGCAAAGAATGCTGTCTTAATCTGCTATCAACTGGGAACAGCATCAATTTATGGCTGCAGCACTGGAAGGGACTTCAGAAGCCATCTGGTACTCACTGTACTCTCTTTTTGCAGATGAGGAAATTGAGGCCCAGAGGTGGTAAGGGGCCTGCCCAAATTTAGAAGATGATCTAGGTAAAATTTGAACTCGGGTCCTCCTAACCCAACATTCTTTTCCCAGTTCCACCATCCTGAGTTATATTCTTGGTATTCTTCCCAGGGATATGGAAAATAGATAGTGGCAGAATGAATGACAGCCGCTGATTTTGTAATTTGTATGTTATGAGTTTCCTTAAAATGAGGCATGGACGGGGCTAAGAGTAGGTCCTTACCGACGGTCTACTAATTTACACAGTGTAGCAGTTAATTAAGTTCATTCTATATTATAAATAATACATAAAACATCTTTCACGTCTGACCTGGAAAATGTTTGTCTTTGCTTTCTCTTCAGGAAACTGAGTGTCAAATCCATCACAAACCCTCGCTATGTGGACAACGTGGGGAACCCCTCAGTGAATGGCCTGTATGATTTATCCCTGGGACCAGGAGACTCCAAAGAAGCATGTTCTACCTGTGTGCAGGACTTTGGCAGCTGCCCTGGGCACCTGGGCCACATCGAGCTCCCCTTGCTTGTCTACAATCCTCTGTTCTTTGATGTATGTGTGTCTAGCTCTACTCTCAGGGTGCTTGACAGGCTTTACAGGGCAGGCCATCAACAGAACAGTAGACTTGGCTGAGCACTAAAGCCCTTTGGGTTAAAGGACCCCTTAGAATGCATCAGATCCTCTGTGGCGTCAAGTTTCCTGGGGTTCTTGTTTATAACCGAACTGATTCTCATCCATTTCCAACTCTTGGTCAGTTTGTTTGAATCTATTCACTTGGGAAGAAGATGTCTTAGGAGATCTTAGTTCAGAGTCCTTCCTCCAGATGTGGCCTGTGGAAGGAGTAGAAGGAGGGGAGGAGACTCTGTGCTGACCCCTGTTCTCTCCCATTTTCTCCCAGTAGAATGTAGGGTCCTGGGGCAGGGACCATTCCTGTTTTGTCTTTGTCTACTCACTGTTTGGCAAATGCTCTTTGACTAGTTCTATCTTAAATTTCTTTTTTTTTTTTCAAATGCTTTATAAATTTCTGGTTAACATCATTCATATCTTCCAGATTTTGAGTTTCAATTTTTTCCCCCATGTTGTTCCTACCCACCGCCCCAAAATAGCAGTCCCACAGGATATCCCTTCCTCCATTCTGCTCTCTCCCATACCTTCTCCCATACCTTCTCCCATACCCGCTTCAACTTTTCCAGCAAGGTATGGTAGATCTCTATGCCCCAGTGCCTGTATATCCTATTAACCAATTACATGTAAAATAGTATTAGTAATAGTATATATATTAAAATACTAGATATAGTGTCATACTATATATAATATTATATTTTATATTTATTATATATTATAATTATATGTAATACTATATATAAAATATATACTTATACATTTATTGTAAATAATATATTTATATATACTATTAATAATTGTGTGTATATATATATATATATTTAAACATTAGATTTTCAAACTTTGAATTCCATATTCATTTCCTTTCTCCCTTGTTACTCTCCCTTACTGGGAAGATAAGTAATTCAGTATAGGTTGTACATGTGTAGCTATGCAAAACATTACCATAGTAGATATATTGTACAATAATATATTTCCTTCCCTCTTATCCCACCTCCCACTTGTTTTATTCTCTACTTTGATCCTGTTCCTTTTCAAAAGTGTGTGCTTCCAAATTTCCTAGCCGCCCAAACTGCCCTCCATTCCATCATCCCCCCTCTCATCCCCTTGCCCTATAATCTCCTGTGGGGTGAGATACTCTATTTAGTGTATATTTCATTCCCTCCCTAAGCCAAATTCAATGAAAATAAGGTTTTGCCTTTTCTCCTTCCTGTTCTTCCCCTCCATTGTAGCCATTTCCCCTTCCCTCTTCTATATGAGATAGTTTACCCTATTCTCTCTCCCCATCTCCTCTCGTTATATTCCTCTCTTACCTCTAAATTTCATCTTTTAGGTATCATCACTTCCTATGAAAATAGTCCTGTGCCCTTTATCTATGTATATGTGTAAACATATATATGCACATACACATATGTATTCATATATCCATATACCCTCCTGTATATACATAAACATATTTCTATTCCCTTCAGCTGTTTTCATACTGAGAAAAGTTTCATCAGTTATAATTATCGTTTTTCCATTTAGGAATGTAAATAGTTCAATTTTGATAAGTTCCTTTTGATTTCTTTTCCCTGATTACTTCTCAGGCATCACTTGCTTCTTGTGTTTGGATATCAAATTTTCTATTCAACTCTAGTTTTTTCCTCAAGAATGCTTGAAAGTCCTCTATTCCACTGAATGACCATATTTTCCCCTGAAACAAAATACTCAGTTTTGCTGGGTAGGTGACCCTTGGGTTCATTCCCAGCTCTTTTGCCCTCTGGAATATCATATTCCATGCCCTTCGATCCCTCAGTGTAGAAACCTCCAGGTCCTGGGCTATTCTGATTGTGTTTCCACAATATTGAAATTGTTTCTTCCTGGCTGCTTGGAGTATTTTCTCCTTGATCTGGGGATTCTGGAACCTGGCTATAATATTCCTGGGAGTTTTCTTTTTGGGATCTTTTTCAGGAGGTGATCAGTGAATTCTTTCAACCTCTATTTTGCCCTCTGGATCTAAAACATCAGGGCAATTTTCCTTGAGAATTTCTTGAAGGGTGATTTCTAGGTTCTTCCTTTGATCATGGCTTTCAGGTAGTCCAATAATTTTTAAATTGTCTCTCCTGGATCTATTTTCCAGGTCAGTGGTTTTTCCCATGAGAAAAACACTCATTGCCTTCTATTCTTTCATTTGTTTGGATCTGTTTAATAGCATCTTGATTTTTCATAAAGTCATTAGCTTCCATTTGCTCCAATCTAATTCTGAAGGAGTGATTTTCCTCAGTGAGCTTTTGAGATTCTTTTTCTATCTGGCAAATTTGGCTTTTTAAGGCATTCTTCTCCTCAATGCCCTTTTGGGCCTCCTTTGCCATTTGAGTTAGTCTATTTTTTAAGGTGTTATTTTCTTCAGTCAGGCTGTTGACTCTCATTTCATAATTTTCTTGCATCGTTCTCATTTCTCTTCCCAATTTTTCCTCCACTTCTCTTATTTGGTTTTCAAAATCCTTCTTAAGGTCCTCTGTGGCCTGTAACCAGCTCATATTTTTCTTTGAAGCTTTTGGTGCAGGAGTTCTGACTTCACTGTCTTCCTTCTGTTCCCTGCTTTTATCCTTTTTGTCACCAGATTGGAGTGCAAAGTTGGGGTGCCCTGTTTATTTTGCTTCCTTTGCCTGCTTATGTCACCATTCAGTCACTTGACCCCTGGGCTTTTTCCACAGTAGGACTCTGCCACCAGACAGGGAAGCTTTCATCCCAAACGCTGGGGTTTTCTCAGCTGCCAAAGGTATTAGTTGGATGCCCTCTCTGAAGCCTCCACACACTCTGGCAAGCTGGTCACACACCCCAAGGCCTCCCCCCTAGACCGCAGTCCAGATCCAATAAGGTTAAAGCAAGAGCAATTATCTCTCAGACTGGTTGCTTGGTCCCCCTACACTCTGCAGGCCAGGAGCTGAAGCTGCCACATGAAGGTGGCTGCAGGGCCAAGAAGCTGGGATTAAACCCAATGTCTTCTCACACTGGGGGCAAAAGCTGATGCATTCCCAACTACTGGATCCCAAAGTCCACACTGCACTGACCTCTCACTTTGTCCTTTGCATCTATGTGTTGATAATTCTGGAAACCGCCACAGCTGCTGGTGATCTGGAGTCCCTCT
The DNA here is from genome assembly GCA_011680675.1 of Gymnobelideus leadbeateri. Classification (NCBI taxonomy): domain Eukaryota; kingdom Metazoa; phylum Chordata; class Mammalia; order Diprotodontia; family Petauridae; genus Gymnobelideus; species Gymnobelideus leadbeateri. The sequence goes on along the minus strand of WOXC01009020.1, from coordinate 116,715 downwards.
AGCTAGTGGTTGGTCAGGCCCACCCTGGGGCTAAGATCTCTGGCTCGCATGGGGCTGGGCTCGGCTCCCAGAGTACTGAGCTTGTCGATTCCTGCCGGCCTGCCAGACTGTCTTCAGTGGGAGGTTAGCTTCTCAGTGTTATTTTGTGGGTTCTGTAGCTCCAAAGTTTGTTTGGAGACCCCTTTTTATATGAATTGGGGAAAGTGAAAGCCGGAGCCCCAAGGAAGTCCTGTTTCTACTCTGCCATCTTGACTCTGCCCCCCCCCCCCCATCTTAAATTTCTGATACACCCCATAAAGTGTGTTTCATCCTTGGTAACTTCCATGATTTTATTCAGCTGCTAAATGGAGGGCAAGAGCTCTAGTTGGAGAAATGGCTTACATTCTCTATTTGCTGGCTTTTCCCTTCTCTGTGAGGCCTTTTCCCTGTTGCTGATGAATTGCTTGCTGTCATTGGTGTGGAGGGAGGGGTTCTGTTTTGTTTTGGCACAAAGGACACTGGAACACCCTGATTAGATTTTCCTTTTTTTGAAGTTTGCTCTTCTTGGGGAGGTGGCCTCAGAAGGCTGTTGAGGGCAGGCCTTGAAGCTAGCAGGCCCTGATTTCAAGTTGACTCCGGTCCAGTAGCTGAATCTCCTAGTGTTCTAGGCCTCTCTTAAAGCTTAAGTTGTAGAAAAGGTGTTACTCTGCATCCATAGAGGGAGTCTCCTCACTGGGAGTGCCCTAGATGCCAGTGAAATCACAGATCCAGTCCCTTTCCACCTGGATCCTGTCGTAGTAATGTTTATGTAGCACTTTAAGGTTTGCCAAGAGTTAGATGCACATTATCTCATTTGGTCTTCATGGTTACCCTGGAAGGTAATTAGTGGGTGCCATTGTTATCCCCATGTTACAGATGAGGGAACTGAGGCAAACAAGCTAGGCAACTGTCCTAGGGTCACACGGTATCGAAGTCTCTCAGTCAAGAGTCAGAGTCAGGTGTCCCTTTGCAGCCAGATCTTGGTCATCATTGGGTATCATACTGTTGTGGCTCTTTGGTTTTCACTCTGATGCCATCAGGAGACATCTGGGCATGGTGAAAGGTTTGCTGGATTTAAAGTGAGAGGACAGTGGTCAGAACCCTCCTTCTGGCCCTTGTGTGATCTCTCTGTAAGGAGAAGATGGGACCCAAGGAGGTACCTTGCATATAGCCTCTGGCACTGAGGAAGTGATCCACTCTTTGCTTCAAAAAAATTCATCTTTTTTTTTTTTTTTTTTTGAGAGGGGAGGGCAGGGCAGTTGGGGTTAAGTGACTTGCCCAAGGACACATGGCTAGTAAGTGTTAAGTGTCTGAATCCGGATTTGAACTCAGGTTCTCCTGACTCCAGGGCCGGTGCTCTACTCACTACACCACCTAGTCACCCCAAAATTAATCTTTTTGTTTCTGTATCCCACTGATCCCACTCGCCCCATCCCCTACCCATACTTTGTAAAAGACAAAATAGGAGGCCATTCAGCAAAACAGCCAGCACCTCTGCCAGATCGAGCATGCAGGTTGTGCTATTCACCCAGAGTCCCCCAGCTCCTTCCAGGGGTAAGGCAGGTGTCTCCTCCTTGGAGACAGGTGTGGTCATGGTAATAATTCAGTATTCAGTCTGGGTTTGTATGTGTGTCTAGCATCTGCCAGCCCTTCAGTGTTGTCTGTGGACCCATTAACACAGTAGTCTTCTCTCTTTTCTTCAGAAACTCTACCTGTTGATCCGGGGCTCTTGTCTAAACTGCCACCTGCTAACCTGTCCCCGGCCTGTGGTTCACCTGCTCTACTGCCAGCTGCGGGTCCTCGAGGTTGGGGCCCTTCAGGGAGTCTATGAACTTGAGAGTACCTTGAACAGGGTAGGTTTTGTGTGGTTGTCGCAAAAGTCAGAGGAAATGCCCAGGCTAGAGAAGGAGCAGGGACTGCAGGGAACACTTTGGGGAAAGGGAGGGGGGTTGGATCTGGAGAAAAGTAGGAATGTGTGTTGTGTCCCACCCTTGTGTTTGCCAACCCATTGATAAAGGATGGTTCATTTCAGTGAGAAGTGGCTCATGGGTATGTGAACACCAGACCACCAAAGTGGAACAAAGACTCTTCCTGCTTTCATTTTGTTTCCCATTGAGACTTTGAAATATTGACTGTTCATGTCCCAACGATGCTTCAAAGAAGGTTCAGATTTGTGGCCCTTCCCTAGACCAAGGGAGGCCTGTGGGTCTTTTCACTTTATGGTTAGACCCTTGGGTTCACAGAATAAGCTTGTGAGGCTTTCCTTTCATCCCTTCTTCAGACACTAGAGATAGGGCCAGTCCAGAGCCCTTGACATTTTTCTGCACTTCTTAGTCTGGGACATGTGGGTTTGATTCATCTGTGCTTACTCGTGGTATGAAAGGTCATTTTTGTGAGCATCTGTGCTGCCCTGGTCCAGAGGGACCAAGGAAAAGGATGGTGAGTGATGCTCTAGAAGGCTTGTGAAATACTGCTGTGGAAGAGTAGAAAGGGCCCTGCCATGGGGGCCAGGAGGGTCACTAATCTTCATTTTATTTTACAGTTTCTAGAAGAAAACCCTAATGCTTCCATACATGAGATTCAGGAAGAATTAGAACACCACACTCGGGCCATCCTGGAAAATAACCTGCTGGGAGCCCAGGGCTCACAGGTGAGCCTCAGCCCTGTGTGGGGCCTGGCCCTCCAGACCTGCCCCCACCACGCAGGAGGTCCTCAGAAAGGGCTCTTTCTGACAGCCTTGTTCATGTGTTTCAGGTGAAGAATGTTTGTGAGAGTAAGAGCAAGCTGATTGCCCACTTCTGGAAGGCACACATGGCTTCTAAGAGATGCCCCCACTGCAAGTAAGTGGCCTGGCAGCTGGGCTGTCTGCCTCTTCATTGCCTGGCATTGAAGGGGCTTTCCTTTTTTCTTCCCAGAACTGGGAAGTCAGTGGTTCGGAAGGAGCACAACAGCAAACTGACCGTCACCTACCCGACTGTGGCTCACAAAAAGGCCAGTGGGGAAGAGGACAAGGCCAAGAAGACAGCAGGTCAGGCATCTAGCTGCTCTGGGGGTGGGGCTTCATCTCCCCTGAAGGAGCTCTTGTTTGGACAGTTTCACAATTGCAGACTTTTAAGATGGATCCCAGGTATTCCTGAGCTGGCAGTTGTATCGAGCTGTGACCGTAAGCATCAGTCTTGTTGATGCTCACCAGTGATGGAAAATTCTCTGTTTAATCGGTTTTATTTTTGGATGACTCTAAGTATTAGCAAAATGTTCAGGGGTCAGTCAGACCATGCAGTGTTTGTGGGCCTTGTACAAGGGGCTGCATGGCAGTGGTGGCAGCAACTGCTGCTGCTAGCCTGTTTCAAGAGCACTTTCTCAGCCCTAGAACGTGAGGAGGGCAGCTATGGGAGACAGAGGAGGCCCAGACAGGTTCTCACTCTCCGCAGTGCTCACCCCACCAGGAAGGGTTGGAGATAGCGTTCAGATTAAAGCTTCCTTTCTCCTTTCACTCCTCCCTGCTGTCCAGTGGGGGCACATTGAGTGTGTCTGGGAGTTGAGCTCCCTGTTATCTCCTCTGTCTCCTCTTTGCTGCTGGCCAGAACCCCCCCCCCCTCCAAGTCCATGCCCATCATCCGTGTGCCGTGCTTGCTCCCCCTCCCCGCTTCCTTCCTCCATGGAGGGTGAGTGAGTGCCTTCTTCCCAGAGTGGGGCAAAGAGTGTGCAGCTCTGTGAACCTGGTAACCAGAGTGATGTTGGGGCTTTTCCAAATACCATCCGATGGCAGAGGGGCCTGGCTCTGGGGTTAGAGGACCATCTGTAAAATGAGTGAATGAGCCTGAAGACCATGGAGAGCCCTGTGCCAGCTCTGGATCTAGGATCAGAACTCTCTCTAAATACTTGCTTAGCTTGGGCATTGTCTTCCCTCTTCACTGGCTTATCAGCAGTGTTCAGAGCCCTGTATCACAGATGCCTTTCCTTACACATCTCCATCCATTCTCCTTCCTCCTTTGTACTATTTCTGGCTAAAGTATGAAAGAGAATCCCCCATGGTTTTGAGAATCTGAAAGGAGTGAAGGGAGCATCCTCTGCCTGAGGAACCTTTAGTTCTGTGCGCTCTCGGCTTATTTCTTTCCCAGTGACCATTGCTGTCCTCCACTGAGGTCTATCCCTCATGTTCAGTCACCCCAAGCTACACATTTCAGAATCTCTCGGTTTGTGGGGTTCTTGTTTTTTGTGGAGAAGTGGTGAGGTGCACAAAATGTGAACCTCTGGGGTGAGATCCCAGCTCAGACACATCCTGGGCCAGTGACCCCAGCCAGGCTGCCGCTTAGCACCTGGGCTGTAAGACAGTACGTTATTCCTAGGCCCAGGAGGAGATTTCATGGCAGAGGGTAAGAGAATGATCGTGAGGTGGGAAGGCTGTATGTAGGATCAGCCTCTTAAATCATGGGGCGGTGTTATCTGCATGAGGGGGAGTGCCAAAATCAGTGGAACCATAGTCTGAACCCCCTCCTCTACCTTCCTCCCCCCAAGTGTGCATGAACACGAATGTGTGCATGTGTAAGATCTAACACCAACACTGAAGCCTGTGGATGCCACCGTCCCCATCAGGACGCCCGCAGCCCAGCCTCAGGCCATGGGGTAGATTTCACAGGTCTCTGGACACAGGAAACTTCAACTGTGCCCTAGTTTGTCCACCTGTTCCTGATCTGTGGGGTGACTGACCTCACTTCCCAGGGGCCCCATATGTGCCTGCAGAGCCCTCCCTGTCCTAGACCTGTGGGCCAGTGTCTGATTATTAAATCCCCTTTATCTGTAGAGACTTTGCACTAGACTTCTGTGGAGAAGAATGAAGACAGCCTTCATTAAGCAGTCGTTGTGTGCCAAGCATCATAGTGATCATTAGGGATACAGATGGCAAAGTCAGACGTTCCTGCTCCCAGGAACATCCCATTCTGTTGGGGCAGTGACACAGGGAAGGTTTCAGCTACAGCTTGGATGGAAAATACCCATGGCTGTTAGGGTTCAGAGGCAAAGATGGTGGTGATGTCTGTTCACTGATAAACTCCTATCAGTTTCTGAGGTTGAACTGTTTGACAGTGCCAAGGATTTTGGTGCCAAGAGGAGGGAGGCATGCCTTACTGCCAGGAGGATGGGTGGGCATTTCTCTGGAAGCCACATCCTGGCACATCCCATCCAAAACTGGGAAGACATTAACATGGAAGAATAAGAGAAAGTGCAAGAGAAAGCACTTGTTTCCTTATAAAGACAACAATGGGAAATGAGATTAAAGCCAGGTGTTTAGTGCAGACTTATTTGCAGTATCTGTATACCGTGGGCAAAGGAACTGTAGGCGCCATCCTTTTTGAGTTGGGGGCCCCTTGTTAGTTTTCCTGTTAGTATCTCTTGGTTGAAGTGACATGACGGTAGGCTGCTGTTAATTCAGTAGTGCGTGCTAGGCTATGATCTCTGTCTGCATGGGTGAAGGCAGCTCCCATGTTGAAGAGAATCCTTTGCCTTGTACTTTTACATATTTGTGTGATGTGTATGAAATGAGATCTGTTTAGTCTACAGAAGGTGTGTTTGCTTTGTACTGTCTTGAGTCATTTAATGGGATGGACCCCTTGGGAATCACCCAGTGGCCCTCAGCTGGGCCACCTCTGGTAGAGTGTGTTTAGAAGGACTGAGCCTGTGGACAGCCCAGCAGCATATGTGTGCTTGAGATAAGGAGGGAGGTGCTGTGCTTAGAAAGGTAAGGGCTTGTCATCCCTAGGCTTCCTTGCACTGATTTTATTGTCCGTTTTTGGTTTTCTCTTCCCAGTCCCAGGAATCAATGAAGCCCTTTTGGGGAAAAGGGGTTACTTGACCCCCGTCACTGCCCGAGAACATGTCTTGGCCCTGTGGGAGAATGAAGGTAACGTCCTCTACCTGAGGAACCTTAAGTTCTGTGCCCTTTCTTGCTCGTTTCTTTACCAGTGACCATTGCTGTCCTCCACTGAGGTCTGTCCCTCATGTTGAATCACCCCAAGCTGGACATTTACACAGTGATTATGATTCTGAAAAGTTGAATGCCATACCCTTGAGGAGTATGCTGTTTAAAACTGTTTTGTACTTAATGATTTTCTGTAGCTGCCTAAGTGATTCCTTGTACAAGTTGGGGTTTATATACTCTAGGTAAGTAGCATCTTTGGTTATTTCCATACTCTGACTGTGGTCTAGTAAGAACCAGCCAAAGCAGCTGGCTCACTGTGTTCTGGGAGGCTGTGCTCTCGATAGTGCCTCGGGTTTCTCTAGCTCCTTGAGAGCTGTTTTTCCTACAACATTCCTCTGAGGTAGTTTGTGCAAGCAGCATTATCCCCATCTCACTAATGGGAAAACCAAGGCCTGCGGAAGTTAAATGACTTGTCCAGGAAATAGTAAGGGTCAGAGCTGGGATTGGAACTCAGTAGCCGTTCTTCCCACTGCTCTGGGAAAAGTGCTTAGCGATGAATCATTAGCAGTTGGCTATTAAAGAAGTAGAAAAAGGAAACATTTAGATATGCATGTGGACCTTGCATGATATTGTCCTTACCAAATCATTTGTCAGTCCTGCTGTTAATATCTGTTGGACAAACTTCTTTGAAACTATAAAACCCTTAAGGGGTGGCTAGGTGGAGCAGTGAATAGAGCACGGGCCCTGGAGTCAGGAGGACCTGAGTTCAAATCCAGCCTCAGACACTTAACACAAAAACTAGCTGTGTGACCTTGGCCAAGTCACTTAACCCCAACTGCCCTCCCAAAAAAAAGGCAAAAAAATAAACTATAAAACCTTGCTAATACTTTGTAATTTGGCTTATCTTTTCTTATTCTGTGCCTCCTTAACAGAATTTCTCTTACCATAATTTTGTAGAACTAGTGAATGAATGATACCAATATGGAAGCAAAGAGAAAGCAAACAAAAGAGATAAAGGCCTTTTAATTGGCAATTCAGAGTGAGAGCATTGACTTTAGACTGAGAGAGTTCCTGAGTTCAATCCTAGCTGTCACTGTATGACCTTGGGCAAGTCACTTCCCATCTCTGGACCTCAGTTTCCCCTTTTATTTATTTTATTTTTTCCTTTTTGGAGGGCAATTGGGATTAAGTGTCTTGCCCAAGGTCACAGGACTAGTTTTTGTTTTAAGTGTCTGAGGCCAGATTTGAACTCAAGTCCTCCTGAGTCCAGGGCCAGTGCTCTATTCACTGTACCACCTGGCCGCCCCAAGTGTCCTCATTTTAAAGTAAGAATTGGACTAGGTGATATGTAAAGTCATGTCCAGCTCTCAGAAGTATCACTTAAGGTAGCAAAAATAGTACACAAAAGGTCACTTAATTGAATAGGACATTTCCAGTTTTAAGCAGACCTCCAGTCTTTTTCCCTTTGATCATTAGACTTCCAGTTTAAAGCTCTGGCTCACATTATGTCAGACAGACTCTGTTAGGATTCCAGAATATAAATGGGTTTTGGGTATTGTCGAAGAATTTTCTGCATTTATTGAAATAGTATTGTGGTTTTAATATCTTGTTTATATTGCTTATGTTAATCCTGATGTGGAGCTATTCTTGTATTTCTTATATGAATCCAACTCGGTTTTAGTGAATTATTCTCTGACTATATTGCTGTAGTCTCCTTGTGGTGGTTTTACTTAAAATTTTCATATCAATACTAATTAGTATGATTGGACTATAGCTTTCTTTTTCTGTTTTGTCTCTTCCTTGTTTGGGTAGCAGAATCCAAAAAAGTTTTGGTAAATGCTTTCATTCTCTCTTTTGGAGAATAATTTTTGTGGCATAGGCATTACTTGCTCTTTAATCGTCTAATTGAATTAGTTTGTAAATCTCTCTGGTCTGGGTTGTTTTTTTTTTTAATTTGACACTTTATGGTTTATTTGGTTTTTTCTGAAGTTGCTATAAGATCTTTATTGTTTTATTAGTTTTAGTATTTTGCATTTTTGTGGACTCCTTATCAGCTACCTTTGAATTCTTAGTTTTTGTTACTGTGTAAATTTGTATAGTAGTTTCTGATAGTTCTTTTTATTTCCTCTTTGCTTGTTATGAATTCATATTGATGATTTGATGTAGGCAGCTTTCCTTATGTTATAGCAGGGCCATTAAGCTCTTTAACCACCAAGAGTCTCCTTCCTCACTGGGCTCCTGTGTAGAGATCACTGAACGATTTTTTTTTCCATTTCACTGCTAGTCTGTTTGCTGTACCAAGTTTACTTGCTTTCAATTGCAGGTTTCTTTCTGAACTACCTTTTCTCGGGGTTAGAGGATACTGGCACGGAGTCCAAGTTCAATCCACACATCTTCTTTTTGGATCTGGTAGTGGTGCCACCTTCCAGGTAACACCTAATATAGGACAGCTTGGAGGGAGAGTTGAATGATACCATCTCACTTGGAGGGAGGGATGATGGGTGATTCAGCAAGTCGGCAGGGAGTTAGAACAAAGGATTCTTCCTTCCTAGACTCTGTTATTCTGTCAGGGCAGGGAGGGAAGGAGGCGGGGGAGGGCTCTGCAGTCTAAGTCGCTTTTTCAGTAACAAAGTGAGAGGGAAGTTTCTACTTTTCTTCCTTGGTGTGTTAACCCTTGTGTTGCATTGTAGATATCGCCCAGTCAACCGGCTGGGGGACCAGATGTATACCAATGGCCAGACCGTGAACTTGCAGGCTGTTTTGAAGGATGTGGTTCTGATCCGAAAGCTTCTGGCCCTGATGGCCCAAGAGCAGGCCCTGCCGAGTGAGGGGATGGGAGTGGCAGGAAAGGAGATCCAGAATGGCTCCCCAGAGGTACTGTGACAATGCCTCTGTTCAAGACTAACCCAGGGCTTGGCCAGTGAATGGTTGAGACAGAAAAGCTCATTGTGCAGTGAGGAGGATGTTGGGGCCTTCTCTGGAGCTGACCTGAACTTACTTGTTTCTCTCCTTGGAGACCTTTTGCCTAAGATTGAGCCTCGTGTTAGATAATGTGGCTGCAGTTCTAGTCTTGCTCATTTCCCTTGGAGCTCTGTGCAGGGTGAGGGTCCAGCTGTGTTGTCTTGGGCAAGGCAAGTCCCGTTCTGCTCAGCTGAGAGAATCAGGGTTTGGTCTAGATTCTCCTGGAAGAATTCTTCTAGCTCTGCATCCCATAATGACCCAGTGTGTGGATTATTGGGTCCATTTCATGTTGTCCCCGACCCTGGGGCTGGGCATCTTTGCCCTGCATGAGCTCAGGGAGAATACCAACCAACTTTAAAAACGCTTCCTGGCCTCTTTTGTTTATATATCACCTTCATTCCCAGATAGAGTCTGCCTCACTTCCCCTACCTAGGAAGTCATCTCTTGTAGCAAAGAATGAAAACGGAAGACACATAAAAGCAGCCCCAGCACTGAGTCTGGCAGTGTAGACAGTCCCTGGGCGGGAGGGAGGGAAGCTCCAGGGCCTTGCCTGCCATTTCATGTTAGTAATTAAGAATTTCTTTTCTGAGTTCAGTAAAAATTAGCTGTTCAGAAATCTGTTTACCATTGGTCATACAATCAAGGATTTTGCATTGTATGAGAATAAAATAATACTAGGAGCAGCTAACATTTATATGACAGGTGAAAGTCTGAAACTTGTTTTTATTCACTATCATTTGGTCTGTTGGGATCATCTTGTCCTACGCCTTCATTTCACAAAGGAAAGGACAGCCCTCCTAGGCCCTCAATTTTTTTTTTTTTATTAATTTCAACAGCTTTCTAACAGTTGTTTTCTCATAACGTAAATCAACATGGTATGGTGAAAAACCACCACTCCACTGGACATTTAGTTACTCGTGTTTTAATCCTGACCTTCCCCCCTGTCTCCTTCCTTTGTCTCTCTCCTCCCTCCTTCCCATTTGCCAATCAAACACTGGGCTAGGTCCTAGGTTCAGCTAAAACACCGCCCTTGCCAGAGCAGATGGTTTCATTAATTTCCATGGCCAAAATTCAGATCCTCTTCTGGAGGCCAAAGATCTGTCAGGAGGATCAAATGATATCAGTTTAATTTTTTTCTTTAAATAAATTAGGCTCTTAACATCTCTCAGCAAACACAAATGTTCACATGAACACGAGAAAGATTGTGAAAGTACGCAAAACCAAACTTGGGTCTTTTGTAGACTTTTTTTAATTTTAAAATTTTAAGTTAATATTAATTCTTACCAAGGTAGTAGCAGTGAGGGCATCTGGGTGGGTGGGTCCCCTTCGAGCATGTTTTCTGTTTGTTATTTATGCTGTGTTGTTGTATATCGCTATGGTGCCATAGCATCTGAAGTTTGAAGCTGGAAGGAGCTTTAGAGGCCATCTAGTCCAAACTTCGAATTTTACAAATGAGGAAACTGAGGCTCAAGGGTGGAGGAGGATGCTAAGTGACTTGCCCAAGGTCACACACAATTAGTAAGCATCAGGACTGGGATTTGAACCATGGCCCTCTGAGCCTAGAGTCAGTGGTTTTTTCCACCACACCCTTGCTCTTTGGGTTCTGATTTTTTTTCCTTCTGTTCTGCATCATTTCGTACAAGTTTTCCCATGTTTCTGAGTATTCTTCATGTATATCATTTCTTATGCTATAACCCTATTCCATTTTCATTCAGCAGTTGTTCCCCAAATGTTATACATCTGTGCTATTTCCACCATTTGGCTATGATAGATAGTACTGCTAGGAAATTTTTTGGTATATGTTGATCTTTTCCCCTCCCCAATAACATTGTTAAGAGTATGGTCATGGTGGTAGCTGGTCTCATCTATAAAATTAGGGGCTAGATTAGACTGGGAATTTGATTAGTCTGGGTCCCTTCAGCAGTCTGGAGAAGCCTACAGACCCCTTTTCAGACTTAAAAAAAATTCTTAGTTGAAGGAAATGCTGAATTTCAGTTAGAAGTTAGTGAAAATAAAGATGCAATTCTTTTTTTTTTTTAATTTTAATTTATTTATTTACTTTTAGTTTACAGCATTCATTTCCACAATCCCTTGAGTTCCAAATTTTCTCCCCCTCCCCACCATGGTGGCATGCAATCTGATATAGGTTCTACAAATATTTTTGCATTAGCCATTAGTCAAGTTGTAAAAATTATAACCAATGAAGTGAACAGTAAGAAAGAAGGAATGAAACAAAACACAAAAGAGAGAGAGAGCAAGTAGTTTGCTTCAGTCTGCATTCAGACTCTGTAGTTCTTTCTCTGGATATGGATACCCATCTCCATCAAGTCTTTTGGAGTTGTCTTCTTTTTTTTTTTTTGCTTTTTTTTTTGGAGGACATTTTGGGGTTAAGTAACTTGCCCAAGGTCACACGGCTAGGTTTTTGTTTGTGTGGGTTAAGTGTCTGAGGCCAGATCCGAACTCAGGTCCTTCTGACTCCAAGGCTGGTGCTCTACTCACTGCGCCACCTAGCCGCCCCTGGAGTTGTCTTCTAACCTTGCATTGCTGAGAGGAGCCCAGTCAGAGTTAGTCATCACAGATACGATGTGTCTGTAATTGTGTACAAAGTTCTCCTGGTTCTGCTCCCCTCACTCAGCATCAGTTTATATATGGCTCTCCAGGTTATGAAGTCCATCTGTTCCTCATTTCTTATAGCACAATAGTATTCCATTACATTCATATACCACAGCTTGTTTAGCCATTCCCCATTGGATGGGCATCCCCTTGATTTCCAATTCTTTGCCACCACAGAAAGAGTTGCTATAAATATTTTTGTACAAACAGGTCTTTTTCCCACTTCTGTGATTTCTTTGGGATACAGCCCCAGAAGTGGTATTGCTGGGTCAAAGGGTATGCATTTATTTATAGCCCTTTGAGCATAGTTCAAGATTGCTCTCCAGAATGGTTGGATTAGTTCACAACTCTACCAACGATGCATTAGTGTTCCATTTTTTCCACATCCTCTCTAACATTTATCATTTTCCTGTTTTGTCATCTTAGTCAATCTGACCGGTGAGATGTGGGACCTCAGAGTTGTTTTGATTTGCATTTCTCTAATCAATAGTGATTTATAGCATTTTTTCATGTGCTTATAGATATCTTTAATTTCTTTCTTTGAAAACTACCTGTTCATATCCTTTGACCATTTATCAGTTGGGGAATGGCTTGTATTCTTATAGATTTGACTCAGTTCTCTGTATATTTTAGAAATGGGGCCTTTGTCAGAGACTCTGGTTGTAAAAAATCTTACACAATTTTCTACTTCCTTCCTAATTTTGGTTACATTGGCTTTATTTGTAAATACTTTCCAATTTAATGGAATCAAAATTATCCAGTTTGCATTTCATAATGCTCTCTATCTCTTATTTGGACATAAATTCTTCCCTTCTCCATAAGTCTGACAAGTAAACTATTCCTTGCTATCCCAGATTGCTTACACTATCAGCTAAAGATGCAATTCTTCATACTTAAAATTTATTTCATTATTTTACTATCCAAGGTCACAGGCCCCCTCAAATGTATCCGTTGACTCTCACAGGAGGGAAGGTCTGTGGATCTGATTAAGAACTCCCGGATTTGGTGATCCTTGAGATTCCTTTCAGTTGATGATGTTCTCTAGTTCAATAAGCAGTAGCAAAATTGGTACCATATTTCTGTGAAACTGAGTGTTCTTGGATTTTAATTGCTATGGCGACAGTTCACCACTAGGTGGAGCCCATTGTCTTGTGGACTCCTGGAGCCTCTGGGGATGTCAGGTCCCTTGACTACCTTGCCCCAGAGGGATGCTCCAGAAGGATGCTCCAGAGGGATGCCTCAGCCCATCCACAGGCCTTGGTTAAGCTTGGGCCAGGCCTTGACTAACAGCCTCTGCTTGGCTGCTGCTGGCAGGGGACACGTAGCACATTCTGCTTTGGGCAATTTTTCTTCTTTTGAGAAGACAGTGGTTTGTTTGTTTTTGCTTTTTTGGAGGGCAATTGGAGTTAAGTGACTTGCCTAAAGTCACACGGCTAGGTGTGTGTGCGTGTGTGTGTTAAGTGTCTGAGGCTGAATCTGAACTCAGATCCTCCTGACTCCAGGGCTGGTGCTCTATTCATTGTGCCACCTAGCTGCCCTGACAGTGGTTTTTTATAACACGCACCCACTGCTCCAGGTCCAGTCCTTTAGGCCAAGCAGAACAAGCCTGTTATAGTTCCTCAAGGGCAGCCTCTGTAATTCTTGAAGCTGAGCCTAACCCTCCTCCTTTCTGTCACTCAGGCTGCTCCTGGTGCCAGCAGCCCTGCCTTGGACAGGCTAACATCCTTCCTGTAATGTGACTCCCACAGCAGAGCAGAGTTCTCCAGACGTGGTTTCCCAGCACAGATGGCAGCCAGGCCATCCCCTCTCTGGTTTGTGGCCTTGGGGAAGGCAGCCTGGCTTAGGGGAAAGGGGGCTGGGAGTGGAACGAGTAGGCCCTGACATTAGCTGCCTGAGGGGCCTGGAACTAGTCCCTTGTCTCTGGGCCTCAGCCAGCTCTCTGATGGGCTGTGTTCTGCCTTGGTGGAGGGCGTTCCTACCTTGGTCCTTGACCTAGTAGTGTGAAGATCACGTGAAGTTTTGGGAGTTGGTTGTCACCTCACACTTTTGACTCACTGAGTTTGAGGTCTAATCAGTCTGTTAAATACCAGCTGTTGTCTAGCAGCACCTCCTTCATTCTGTCTTTTGTAAATGTGGGTCTTTATGTCTACTGTTTAATTTCATCTTGGAATCTGCCTGTTGTTCTGGTCTCTCAGATTTCTGGGTCCCCAATTCCATTAGCAAATGACTTTGTTATCCGCCTCAGCCTTAGGTTTAAAAAACTTGATAAGATTTCCATTTGTGCCTTCATCTGGGTCACTGGTGTGACATAGGGACCAACAGCTCTGGGCTCTCTGAGGTGGACGTGCATCTGCTAATCTTGACTGGTTGGCTCTGGTCATTTGACCATCTGATGCCATCTTCCTTAGCCTGTGTCTTTCTATCTTACCCAGAGGGATAGCCTGCAAGACTTTGTCCAGAGCCTCACTGACAAGCATATTCTTTTTTTTTTTTTTAAAGCAATTGGGGTTAAGTAACTTGCTGAAGGTTACACGGCTAGTTGTTATTTATGTGTGGGTGCTCATTTTCTGAGGCTAGACCCGATCCCGGGTCCTCTGGACTCTGGGGCCTGTGCTCTTACTCACTGCACCACCTAGCCGCCCCTTGACAAGCATATTCTGTTGCTTTCTCTTGGTGTTTCTGTGATCTCTAGGCTTAGAGTCAGGATGTCCTTAGTTCAAATTCAGCCTCTGGCACTTCCTAGATGTGTGATTCTTGGAAAGTCACTTAGCCTTTATCTGCCTCAAGCTTCCTCAACTGTAAGGTGGTTATAAGAGTAGCACCTACTTCCCAAAGTGGTTGTGAGGGTCAAAGGAGAGACCGAGTGGCTGGCATGTAGGAGTCTGACCCTCCTGGTTATCACGCTTTATTTTTCTAATTGCTCATACATCAGTACTTCAATATTTATGTTACAGAATTTTTCCTTAAAGTGAAATCAAGGCCATTGGCTTACACTTTGAGTAATTCCCTTCATTCCCCTTTTTGAAAATTTTATATTTGTCCACTTCTGGTCTGTCAGCATTTCTCTGATTTTTTTAGAGGTCATAACGATGTTTCAGCAGTCACATCTATTTCTAATTCCTTCAAGCTGAGGACTTGAAATCATTGAGGTTGGCAGCTAAGGTGCGTGCTCACCATTTCCTCACTTAAGAGAGGTTTTAATTCCCTCTTAATCCATCTCATTCTAGCTTTCCCTGTCTGAAGATCATTCCCTTTGGTAGGGAAAACAGAAGCAAAAGAGGATAATGTTTGTGTTGCATCCAGAGTTTCCCCAGTGAAATCCTTTTCGTTTGGCCAAAGTCTGGTGAGACATCATCTTAGAATGATACTTAAAAAAGGTCAAACCCTCTTTAATGTCAGTTAAACGAGGTGCTAGGTCTCCCCAGCCCAGCGGTGAGCAAAGCCCTTGACAAGCTCAAGTTTCCCTGCCCACAATGAACGGGCCCAGGGAGCATTGAGGAAGATTCTCCAGCACAGGCTGCCCTCTTGGCTTGTCCTTCCTTTGTCCCCTCCTGGCAAGGGCAGAGCCTGCTCTTTACCCAGGGTCCTTTCTCTTCTTCAGTAACTGCCCCTCCCCCGTCTTAGGTCCATGGGTGACTGGGGCAGGGTGTCTGTGCAGTACTTGTTGCTGTTGCCTGTCACTGGCAACTGTCATTTGGCCTGTCTTGCTCCCCTCACTATTAAGGTTCTTAGCACCTTCACTATAACTCCACATCCCTTCCCTTTCATACTGGATTCAAGTGCTGCCTCTAATATATATGGGCTGTGGGACCCTGCACAAGTCACTTAGCCTCAGTAAATTGTCTGTAACTAGACTGTGTAGTCTGTATTGGTAGAAGGAATTGTTCTCTGGGATCTCCCAGTACTCATAAACTCACAGGTCCTATCCAAAAAACAAATGGCCTACTAACATTACTCCTGGTAGATAGGAGATTTTCAGAGCTTTCCTGTAGCCTCTTCCCTTTCTTCCCCCACAAAGCCCATGGAGACCCTCCTCATAAGGCAGGAGATGCCTTTCACTTGCTGCTGAGACGTCTAGGTCTCCATTAATGAGGCCCTGGCTTTAGCCTTCTGCTGTGCCTCAGATACTGACTCTGCTGACCTCTGCAGCAGCCCAGACCATGGCCAGTGTTTCCTCCTCAGCATCACTAGGTAGTGCTGCAGGGCAGCCTATGGCTGAACTGTCTGAAGGGGTGCAGGGGGAGCTAAGGTGATGCTCAGGTGGATGAAGCACCTTGGAACTGTGCCCTGTCTTCACACAGCAGCTTCCTTGCCTGGCACGGGCTTTGGCACTAGGCAGACCTCGGTGCATCCTCACAGCATTCGTGTTTCTGCTTGCCACCCTTTTCTTTAAGCAGGAGGAAGATAGGTGATTACATCTGTGTTGGACTGGCACAGTTTTTGTACTTTCTCTATCACAAAGCTGGGTTGTGGGGCCTGACCTCGGGACAGAAATGTTGATGGAAAGGAGCGGAAGGGGTCTCACAGATCACCTTGTCTGGTTACTTCAGGGACCTGTCCAGGGTCACACAATGGCATGTGGCAGAGATGGGAGGGTAGTTGTAATATTAATAGACTAGGAAGATCTTCCCCGGCCATTAATAGGCCTAACACATGGAGTCTGCGTCACGTGGAGCTTGCCCAAGGAAGGAGGAGAGAGGAGCTAGCTGTGAATGGGCAGAGGGAGGAACTTGCCTAGGGGAACGTTTTTGTGGGGAGGCCTAAGAGAAGGAAGGTTTAAGAGGCTGGCACTTCCTGGATTAGTGATAAGCACCTTGTTAAATCTTACTTCCTGGTATCCTAAGGATGTCCCAAATGAATATTTTGGTCCGTTGAGGAAGAATCTGCCCTGGAAATACGCATTCGTATTCATAGCGGCTGCTATGGGTGTCCTGTTGGTGTTATGATAGTTCTCTCCCCGTCTGCTGAAGACAAGTGGACCTTTCCTGCCTTAATACCCACGTTTGTATCTGCTGCCTTGGAGACTTTTCCTTCCTGCAGGCCCTGAGATTTCCTCCTAGATGGAGCTATCTCTAATTCACCAGGTTTGGGGCAGAATCATCCTTTTCCAGGCTGCTGGCCTTTGTCTTGTGAAAGCAAAGCTTCTTTTTTAGGTCAGTCATTTCTAGATATCTCCCCCCTCCGCCCACAGAGCCTTCCCTCATCTCTAGTAAAAAGGCTTGAGAAAAGTCAGCTGGTGCTGGAGCCACATCTGAGAGCATGTAATAAGCACCACTAGCATTTATAGGGAGCTTCGAGGTTGCAAAATGCTTTCCAAATAGGCTCTCATTTGATCCTCACAGCAACCCTTCGAGGTAGGTGCTGTTATCACCCCCTTCCATAGTTGTGGAAAATGGAACCTAACAGAGGTTAAGTGACTGGTCAGATAGTCAGCTGACATTCATTAAGTGCCTACTGTGTACTAGACACAGTGAGAAGCACTGAGGATACACAAGCAAGCTAAACCAAAGCAAATAAAACCAGCCCTGCTCAGTCTTAATGACTCCCAGGTCACAGAGCTAGTAAGCTGCTGAGGCAGGATTTCAACTCAAAGTAGTTTTTTAAATTATTTTTATTTTGTTAAATATTTCCTAATTACGTGTAAAAAATTTTTTTTAACAACAATTTAAAAAAATTTTGAGTTCCAGGGCAGCTAGGTGGCACAGTGAATAGAGCACTGGCCCTGGAGTCAGGAGGACCTGAGTTCAAAACTGACCTCAGACACTTAACCTTTACTAGCTATGTGACCTTGGGCAAGTCACTTAACCTCAATTGCTCTGCCTTACCCCCTCAAAAAAAAAAAAAGGAAAAACATTTTTTAGCTCCAAATTCTCTTCCTCCCTCCAGTCCCTCCCACCCTTGAAAAAGCAATTTCATGTTGATCACACATATGAAGTCATGCAAACCGTTGCTATGTTGGCCATATTGCAAAAGGAAACATAAACAAAAATAAAGTAAAAAAAATGCTTCAATTTGCATTCAGAGTTCATTAATTCTTTCTGGAGATTTTTTCATCATGAATCTATTAGAATTGCCTTGGATCATTATGATTAGAATAGATAGAATAAACTTTCACAGTTTATCATCCTTAAAATACTAATGTTACAGTGTAATGGTCTGGCTCTGCTCACTTCACTTTGCATCAGTTCATATAAGTCTCAGGTTTTCTGAAGCCATCCTGCTTGTCATTTCTTATAGCACAATTCCATCATAGTCATACCGCAGCTTGTTCAGCTGTTCCCCAGTGAACGGGCATCACTTCAGTTTCCAATTCTTTGCCACCATAATAAGAGCTGCTATAAATATTTTTGCACAGATAAGTCTTTCCCTTTTCTATGATCTCTTTGGGATATAAACCTAGTAGTGTTACTGTTAGGGCAAAGGGTTTGCACAGTTTTATAAACCAGTTCCAAATTGTTCTCCAGAATGGTTGAGGCTCCTTTACAGCTCTAACAATTCACTAGTGTCCCAGTTTTTTCAGATCCCTTCCATCATTTGTCATTTCCCTTTTCTGCCAGTTTGATAGATGTGAGGTGGTATATGTGAATTGTTTTAATTTGCATTTCTCTGGTCAGTGGTGATTTAGAGCATTTTTCGTGTGACTAGAGATACTGTTATTTCTTCTGAAAACTGCCTACTCATATCCTTTGACCATCTATCAACCAGGGAATGGTCCTTATTTTTATAAATTTGGCTCAGTTCTTTGTAAAGAACTTTGAGAAATGAAGTCTTTACCAGAAAACTTGCTGCGAAAATGTTTTCGGAGTTTCCTGCTTTCCTCCTCATTTTGATTACAGAGTTTTGTTTGTACATAGAACCTTTTAATTTCATGTAATCAAAATTATCTTCAGTCAGGCTGTTGACTCGCTTTTCTTGATTTTGCATCATTCTCATTTCCCTGTTTTTCCTCCACTTTTACTTGGTTTTCAAATCCTTCTTGAGCTCCTCCATGGCCTGTAACCAGATCATATTTTTCTTGGGAACTTTTGATGCAGGAGTTCTGACTTTGTTGTCTTCCTCCCATTCCATGCTTTGATCCTTTTTGTCCCCGAAAAAGGAATCTATGGTAGGATTGCATTTCCTCTGCTTGCTCATGTTGCCAGTCAGTTACTTGACTTTTGAATTCTTTGCCGTGGTAGAACTGTGCTTTCAGAATGTAGAGAGCTTTGTCCCAAATCACTGGGGTTTTCACAGCTGCTGGAGCAATTAGGAGGGTGCCCTCTCTACAGCCCCCATAAGCTCTGGTTCACTGGCCACACACCCCAGGACCTCCACCCAAGACCACAATCCAGATCTAAGCAGGTCAGAGCAAGAGCAATTACTCTCTGAATGGTCACTTGGTCCCCCTACAATCTGTAGGCCAGGGGCTCCTGAGGCAGCCATGTGGCAGTAGTTGGGGCCGATGTCCCTCCGCCACTTCTGGTCCCGGGGGCAGAGCCTGGACCACACTCTTCCAACCCCCTCCTCCAGCAGAGTTCACGACTGACCTTTACTTGCTCTTTGGAGTTTATGGGTTGAGAAGTCTGGAAATCCCTACAGCTCCTGATGATTCACTCTCCTGAAGTCTGCTCCAGCCCTAGTCGGGGCTGCCCAGGGGCCAAAACCACACGGGTTACTGCAGGACTGGGCTCAGCTCCCAGCTCGGGTGCGATAGACCCTTCTGGCCGGCCTGCCAGGCTGCCTTCAGACAGAGATTTGTTCCTCTCTGGCACTTTGTGGGTTCTGTAGCTCTAATTAGAGTCATTTTTTACATGTATTGGTAGAAATAGAAGCTGGAGCCGCAGGGAAGTTTCTGCTCTGCCATCTTGGCCCCACCCCTCGTAACCAAATTAACTATTTTACTTCCCATAACACTTTCTTTCTCTTGTTTGGTCTTATACATAAATCTGGCAGGTACATTTTTACATGCTCCCCTAATTTATTTATATCGCCCTTTACATCTAGATCATTTATCCATTTTGACCTTATCTTGGTATATGTTGTGAGATACTGGGCTATACCTAGTTTTTGTCAAACTGTTACAGTTACAGTTACCTTAGCAATTTTTGTCAAATAATGAGTTCAAGTTTGAGTCTTTGAGTTTATCAAACATTAAATTACTGTAGTCTTTTATTACTTTGTATTATGGACCTAATCTGTTCCACTGATCCCCCACTCTGTTTCTTAGCCAGTATCAGATTGTTTAACGATTACCACTTTAAAATACAGTTTGAGATTTGTTATAGCTAGGTCACTTTCCTTCACATTTTGTTTTCCATTAATTCCCTGGCTATTCTTGGCCTTTTTTACTTACAGATGAGTTTTGTTATTTTTTCTAGCTCTATAAAACAATTTTTTGTTAATTTGATTGGTATGACACTAAATAATTAAATTAATTTAGGTAGAATTGGCTCAGCCTACCTGTGAGTGATTAAAATTTTTCCATTTCTTCAGATCTGACTTTATTTGTGTGAAAAGTTTTCTGTAATTGTGTTCATAGAGTTCCTGGGTTTGTCTAGGCAGGTAGACTCCCAAGTATTTTCTATTGTCTACAGTTACTTTAAATGGAATTTCTCCATCTCTTACTATTGAACTTTGTTGGTAATATAGAAATGCTGATGATTTGTGTAGATTTATTTTATAGCCTGTGACTTTGCTAAAATTGTTTCTCTAAGATTCTCTAAGTATGCCATCGTATTGTTCACAAAGAGTGATAGTTTAGTTTCCTTATTACCTTTCCTAATTCTTTCCATGTCTTTTAGAACAATGCTGGATAACAGTGGTGAGAGTGGACATCCTTATTCTACCCCCTGCTCTTAGTGGGAAGGCTTCTAGCTGATCCCCTTGCAGATAATGCTGGCTGATACTTTTAGATAGACACCACTTGTCATTTTAAGGGAAGCTCAATTCATTCCTCTGCTTTCTAGTGTTTTTAATAGGAATGGGTGTTGTATTTCGACAGAAGCTTTTTCTGCTCCTCTTAAGATAATCATATGACTTTTGTTGGTTTTGTTATTGATGTGGTCAGTTATGCTGATAGTTTTCCTAATATTAAACCAACCCTGCATTCCTGGTATAAATCTTTCTTGGTCATCGTGTATGAGCTTTGTGATACTTTGCTGTAATCTCCTTGCTAGTATATTATTTTAAATTTTTGCATCAATATTCATTAGGGAAATTGGTCTATAGAAAGAAAACATTTTGCTTTTTTGTTCTTCCTCGTTTAGGTAGCACCATATTTAAGTCATAAAAAGAATTTGGTAGAACTTCTTTTTTACTTATTTTTCCAAATAGTTTATATAGCATTGGAATTAATTGTTCTTTAAATGCTTGGTAGAATTTACCTGTGAATCCAGCTGGTTCTGGAGATTTTTTCCTCAGAGAGCTCATTGAGGGCTTGTTCAGTTTCTTTTTCCAAGATGGTGTTATTTAAGTATTCTATTTCCTTTTCTGTTAATCTGGGCAATTTATATTTTTGTAAGTATTCATCCATTTCACTTAGATTGTCAAATTTATTGGCATATAATTGGGCAAAATAGCTCCTAGTAATTGCTTTAATTTCATCTTCATTGGTTGGGAATTCACCCTTTTCGTTTTTAATACTGGTAATTTAGTTTTCTTTCTTTAAAAAAAAAAACCAGTGGTTTTTCTGTTTGTTTTTTTTCTTCATAAAACCTGCTCCAACTTTTATTTATTAGTTCAGTGGTTTTTTGCTTTCAGTTTATTAGCCTCTTAGTTTTCAGGGTTTCCGCCTCAGTGTTTAGTTGGATTTCTCATCTGTTCTTTTTCTGTTTTTAGCTGTGTGCCCGATTCATTGATTTCCTCTTTCTCTGTTTTATTGATGTGAGTGTTTAAAGTACTGAGTACTGCTTTGGCTGCGTCCCATAGATTTTGGTGTGTTGTCTCACTGTTGTCGTTCTCTTTGATGAAATTATTGATTGTTTCTGTGATTTGTTCTTTGACCCACTCAGTCTTTATGATTAGATTATTTAGTTTCCAATTAATTTTTAATCTACATTTCCACAGCCTTTTATTGAATATAATTTTTATTGCATTATGGTCTGAAAAGGATGCATTTAATATTTGCTTTTCTGCATTTGGTTGTGTGGTTTTTATGCTGCAATCGTGGTTGGTCTTTGTGAAGGTGCCATGTAGAGTTGAATAAAAGGTATATTCCTTTCTATTCCCATTCAGTTTTCTCCAGATGTCTATCATCTCTAACTTTTCTAAAACTCTGCTCATCTCCCAGCTTCACTTTAATGTTAGGAGGGTGACTTTGTTCAAGTCTGAGTTTAAGGCCTTAAGTCAGAGCAAGCTGGAAACATCTTAGAAGCTTTGGAACACAGTCTGGCGTACACTGTGGCTCTTCACATTTGGGGGAGAGGGAGGGCCAGGTTCTCTGACTTGGGGGGGCTCAGGCTTGTGGTCCCACTTGCTGTCTTTGATGTTTCCCCCCAGGAGGCAGAGTCTGCTGTTCCAATGGACCGCTCCTTTCTTGCCATGATGCCAGGCCATTCTCTCACTGAGAAACTTTATGGCATTTGGATCCGCCTTCAGAGCCATGTCAATATTGTGTTTGACAGTGATATGGACAAGCTGATTATGGAGAAGTACCCTGGCATCCGTCAGGTGAGTGGCAGTTCTTCTCCCCCACCTCAAGGCAGGAGGAGGAGCTCACATAGGACCAGCTACGGTGAGGCAGCTGCCCGGTTCTCATTTGCTTCCTCTGTTTCCTTTACCACAAAAGATCCTGGAGAAGAAAGAAGGCTTGTTTCGGAAGCACATGATGGGGAAGCGTGTTGACTATGCCGCTCGCTCAGTCATCTGCCCGGACATGTACATTAACACCAATGAAATTGGGATCCCCATGGTGAGTCAAGGGGACCGCTACGAGCCAGGGGTGGGAGTTGTGTGTAGAGGATCTGGGAGGGCGGGCCTCAGTAAGCCGTGGAAGTCTGAGTGTCTGCCCACTTCCACGCAGGGGTTCTGTATCCAAGGACTTTTTGGCCAGTTATGAAAGATATGTCCCTCTTAGCTCCTCCTTGCCTACAGTCCACTCACCTTCTCCCAGAGTGTGCCTGCCCACACTTCCCTGCGGGTGTGGTGGCCTGCCCCGCCTCACCTCTGATGGATGGTGTGTAGGCTTGGTAGCCTCTAGGTGTGCCGCTGGCCCTTCCTCCCCGTGTGGCCTGGGCAGGGCCCTCTCCCTCTGAGCCCTTCTCATCCATGAAGTGGGATGATTACACTCAGATGGGATTGTGGTTGTGAGCTTTGCATGTGTCAGTGCTCTTGATAGATACCAGTTATCATTACTTACTTTGCCACCAGAGCCCAGATGTGCCAGGGTCCAGCTGGAGAGGACTGCTGTGTTATGCACATCTCTCTGTGTGTTCCTGGCTTCTGGTGCAGAGCAGGTGCTTCCCTGAATGTGTCCTTGTCTGCACCCAGCATGTGGTGCTGGCTCTGTCCAGAGGACACGTGCTTTAAGGGGGGGTGCCTTGAGTTCCCTCTTTTCCTTCATGTGGCCTCACAGTAACCCTGTGAGCTTGGGCGGGGGGGGGCGGGGTCAGTAGTGTCAGTCCCTACCCTTTTCATGGGGCTGAGCCTTGGGCCCAGTTCTTTTCCAGGTCCTAGATGGCAGAACTAGAAGGGGCCTTGAGGCACCTCTTCTGAGCCTCGAGTCTTACCAGTGGAAGCCTCTTGGTGTAGTCACTTGCACTAGGCAGCACAGCTCATTCCCTAGCTGAACCCCATTATAGTATAGATGAAGAAACAGATACATAGCCAAAGGTCACATAGAGGATCAGAGGCACCTAGATCTGGAGCCCAAAGGACCCAAGAGTCCATTTAGTCCAACTCCCTCCCCACCATTTTACAGATACGGAAACAGACCCAAGGAGGTTAAGGGATTATAGCAGCAAGCACCCCAACATCCCCAGGGTGGCTGCCAACACAGGTTCTTAGATCTGCTTTTCTAAAGGAAAGCAACTCAAAATAGGTTAACAAGCTTACTTTAATCAAACATATTGTTTACCTAGTTCAGGGGATAAAGGTCAGCACCCCGAACTTCAAAGTATACAGACAGAACTTACAAGACAGAGAAACAGATCAAGCAGACAGGCTTCCAAACTGTCCAGCCATTACCTCAATACCAAATCATAGTTACCAGAGAGAGAAGCATTAACATCTGGGTTTTCAAAGCCGGGGGGCTCTCAGTGGCTGCCCAGAGTCTCATCTGGTCAAATCACACAACACTTCTCAAAGTGAGCCCCAAAGCAAAGCCTCACATCTGGCATTATGTGGCCTTCTCCTGGCTCAGAGAATATAACAACCTTCTTGACCCACTCCCAATCACAAAGTATGAAGATGTGGGCATTCCTGAAAAACAAACCTCCCACCACAGGCTCCCAGTGTACTTAACCTAGGGGCTGGGAAGATCTTAAAAATTTACATTCCTATAGCAGGGATTTACCCAGGGCCCCCATAGGTAGGAAATGCCACAGCTAGGATATGAACCCAGAGACCCTTACCTCCCCTCCCATGGCAGCACCCTATGCCAGAGAGGCCAGAGGCAGGCACAAAGGAGCAGCCCCTCAGCTCCTCCAGGAGCCCCCCAGGCATCCACTCACCCCATTTCTTCTTTCTGCTAGCTCTCTGTTGAGAGACGCTTTGTCAGGCTAGTGCCATCAGTCATTAACAGCCGCCTGCCATTGGCACTTGGGTTTCTCTATACTTCTGGGTTACTAATGAGATGACAGTTTAATTCTTTCCACAGAGAGCTCACTCTCTGGGACTTGGGGAGTGCTGCTAATGAGCAGAGCTGAAGCCCTCACATTGCCGCTTGGATGCCAGCTGCCTCCTCTCTCCAGGGGGGAAGCTTGGGACAGTTAAGCAGGGGATTCATGGCCCCATGCCAGTCAGACCCCTGGGGAAAAGCATCCTCTGCAGGTGATACTGGACAGTTGAGTAAAGAGACAGTCTGGAGCCCCAGGGAGACCTTCCTGAGTCTGGTCCACTCCTCTCTGCAGCAAGGCCAGCCCCAAGCCCGCTTGGCACACTGTCCCAGGGACTTGAATGATGCCGAGCGTCCCAGAGGATAGGTTTGGTTCAGCTTCATGTGTGGGATTGTAGCTGAGACTCTGGATGTGAAGGCTCATGCTGGCTCGGTGACTCTGGGTCAGTCATTTCCACTCCAAGAGCCTGAGTTTCCCCCATGTAGCAGTTGAGGTTAGTCCCTGCAGCAGCTCCCTCATACTTGTGATGGTGTTGCAGTGCAGTGGTCTGGATGCAGCGCCTTGCCAGCCTTGATTATTATCTCTGGAATGGACTAGACTGGGCTTCCTTGCTAGAGGGAAGGGCTCTGTCAATGCAATAATAGCACCTGTCTGCACCTAGAGGGGAGCTGACTTGCCAAGGGGCACAGCTAGTAAGTGTCTGAGGTAGGATTTGAGCCCAGGTCTCCCAAACTCGAGTTCACTGCTGCATCCACCATTCCAGGGTACCTCTAATTTGCATTGGTGCAGGGGGTTTCCTCAGTTGGATGTTCTATGTACTAATAAAGCCACAGGTCTGCCATCCACCCAGTGAGGTGCAGGAATGAAGGGTGCTGAGGTGAGAGGGAACAGCTGAAGAAGGTGTTTTTAGCTTTTTTTCCGATGCCATAAGTCTTGTATCGATTTTCAGGTGTTTGCCACAAAACTGACCTACCCTCAACCAGTGACTCCATGGAATGTCCAGGAGCTGAGGCAGGCGGTCATCAACGGTCCCAATGTGCATCCTGGAGCCTCGATGGTCATCAATGAGGATGGCAGCCGCACAGCTCTCAGCACCACCGATGTGAGCCAGAGGGAGGCTGTGGCCAAGCAGCTCCTCACCCCTGCCACTGGTGCCCCCAAGCCGCAGGGAGCCAAAGTGGTGAGTACTGTCTGAGCTCAGCCTGTCCTTACACCTCCACTCAGCATCCTAGCAAGCTGCTGCTGAAACACCAGTGTTGTCTTTGGTTTTTCTTTCCCTGGCCATGTTGCCCGTGGGGAGCTAGCTCCCTATGACCTATGGGGTGGAGGGGAGCTGTGCTTTTTTACACTCAGTGTGGGAGGTGGGAGGGGAGAAAGTAGATGCAGACGCGTCTTGCTTCCATGGCCACCTCCTCCATCCCGTTTTCTAGGACCACCATAGCCCTTGGCACGCGGGTGTACTTGAGTTTTCTTTTTTCCGTGGGGCCTAGACCTGTCCCTGGCACATTGTGGAAGCTCAATAAATACTTATATACACAAGATAAAACACATTGGATTACAAAGGAGATCAGGCATATTGAAGCACAGTTGTCAGAATATTAAAAAGAAAAAAACGAGTTCCCAGATGCCCAGTTTAAGAACTTCTGGCTTGGAGGGAGGAGTGAGCTTAGCCTTAAGGGAAAGCTGCAGGCTAGCGTTGGAACTGGGAGTAGGACACAAGCTTCCTGAGGAGAGGGCCTGTTTGCTTTTACTTCTGTCTGTCTAGCACTGAGCATGGTGCCTGGCATGTAGGAAGTGGGTGTGCTTGTCCTGGAGGGGCCACATTGACATTGCTGGTGTGACTGATAGGAGCTGTTCAGTTCAGTTACACCAATTATGTATTAAGCACCTTCTCTGTGAAAGGCATAGAGGGCAGCTAGGTGGTCCAGTTGATAGAGAGCCGGACCTGGGTCAAGAGGACCTGAGTTCAAATCTGCCCTCAGACACTTCCTAGCTGTGTGACCTTGGGCAAGTCACTTTGCCTTGTTTGCCTCAGTTTTCTCATCTGTGAAATGAGCTGAAGAAGGAAATGGAAAGCCACTCTAGTATCTTTGCCAAGAAAACTCTGAAAGGGGGACAGACAGAGAGTTAGACATGACTGAAAGGACCAAAAAACAACAACAAACTGTGAAAGGCAGCATGACCTAGAAGAAAGCCTGAATTCGAGGCTCTGACCTTTGTAACTTCTGTAATCTCTCAGTGCTCTAGGCCAGAGCTCTTAGACTTACTTCTCTCTAGTACAGAATGAACCAGACTTAAATATCATTGGTAAATGTTGAAGACGGTAAAGAAAAGTATATATAACACAGATAATGTTAATTTGTGGTTTTCTCAGTGTTTCTGGCCAACAGGGATCCCTCCATCACTGCTCTAGACAACTCTCTAAGACTAAGTTTGAGAGGTTTTCTCTTGCATTTCTTCACCTGGGAGGGCCTTATATAGGTCTCGTCCCTCTTTGCTATATGAATGCCCCTGGATGGAGCAGAGTCGGGGTTTAGCTGGTTAAAGCTCTCTGGGGGATGAGTGACATTAACTGGCAAGGCTAGGGGTATGGCAGCTTCTGATGTCTGACTTGGTTGGGCTAGTTCCTTTGTATAGGCAGAATTTGGAATGGAATTTAGTAAACAAAGGGAATAGTGGCCCCTCACCTCTTCACCCTTGACCCATCACAGATGGTCAGCCATGGAGCCTGTG
The DNA here is from genome assembly GCA_011680675.1 of Gymnobelideus leadbeateri. Taxonomy (NCBI): domain Eukaryota; kingdom Metazoa; phylum Chordata; class Mammalia; order Diprotodontia; family Petauridae; genus Gymnobelideus; species Gymnobelideus leadbeateri. The sequence continues at coordinate 89,721 of WOXC01009020.1, read as the reverse complement.
AACTGCTCTGCTGTGAGCACTTTGACCCTTGCCCTACTGATCTCTGACTCCTATTGGGCTTTATAGCTGCAGGCCCATTTGGCCAACGTGTTTTCCCATTGTAATTCCCAGCTGCCTAGTGTTTGTTTAGCTGTGATTCTATCTCTGTTTCCATGAAAGTAAGATCCTAGGCAGTGCTTATGAGATGTTTGGTTTGGGGCCCCAAACTGAGCAGTTTCTGTCCTGAGAAGCTAAGAACCAGACCTTCTAGGTCACTTCAGGCCAAGTGACGCACTTGAGCTACCAAAACCCTGGCCAGGGCTCATGGGAATTTGTGGAGGCCAAGTCTCCTAGGAAACCTGGACATTTTTAGCTAATTATGTCATTCATGTGGGGGAGTTCCAGGGAGCACAGAGGGCTGACCTTTATGGAAGGTGATTTTCAGAGCTGCCTGCTGGCATCTGAGGTTGAAAATAACCAAGAAAAGTTGAATCGGGCACAGAAAATAACCTATTGTATGCCCCAGCCTCTGTGGACCAAAGAAAACAGTCTATGGATGCTGACCTGTATCCACTGAACTCGATTGCCTGTGCTTTAGCCTTCCTTAGTGGGCAGAAGCAGTGCCTCTTATTCTATATTCTCCTCCCTAGATCATATCCTGAGGACTTGCCCTCAGTATGGGAAGAAACGAGAACCCCTCCTGCCCGGCCTATACTCTTTCAGTTGAATCTTGCCTCATCTGTCACTGAAAAATTTGAGGCCACTCACTGAGAGCTCCCTCTTCTCCCTCCTCCTCACCCCACTTTACCCCGGGTTCTGCCAAGGTCAGCCTCTCCACATGTACAAGGAATCCCATTCCCTTCCATCCTCTCTGGCGCCTTGCTTCATGCTTATTGTCCCTACTCTTACTTGTCTGTCTCTCCCTGTCCCCACTGCTTCCCTGCTGCCTACAATAACCCCTGTCTCTCCCATCTTTCCTCCCCTTTTCAGCCTTTACCCTCTCCTTGCCACTCCCCTGCAGGCTCTTCTCTCTCTGAGACCACCAAGGTTTGACTGTCTTTGTGTGTGACTGAGCTAGGGTGGAGGAGTAGCTCATGGGAGGTAGATAGGTTGAGGACCTGAGAGGCTAAGGTATTTGAGGGAGACTTAATGTGTTTATTGAAGTCTGCTAGTGTGAAGGTAGGAGTTGGAGAGGTGAGAAAAATGAAAATCCAGGAGGGAGAGTGACTTTGGGATCTGTAGACAACAGCTACCAGGATTCTGATTAGTGGCAGATGGGAGTGGCATGGACCCTATTTGAGGAGAGGTCACTGAATGATGGAGGAAGAGGAAGAGCCTGGACATGGTGCTGGGGAGCAGGGAGCCTTCCAGACCCCTTTCCTTGATCAGTGAGCTTGAGAGGAATGAGTGAAGGTGCAGCCAGTGCTGGAAGGGGAGGCCAGGGAGGCTGTCACAAGGTGGGGCCTGGGCTTGTGAGACCTAGCAGATGGAAGGAGTGAGAAAGGACAAGACCTAGACTGCAGGGAAGTTTGTGGCCTGTGGAGCAGGCATTCCAGAGGGCAGTGTGGAAGGGCTGAGCAGTCTTGGGTGGGATCTTTGGGGTGGGAGGGTTAAGAGGCGGGAGTGAGGATATATGTGGACTCTGTATTCGACTTAGGTGTGCCGTCATGTGAAGAACGGTGATGTGCTCCTGCTGAACCGGCAGCCCACTCTGCACAGACCCTCCATCCAGGCCCACCGGGCCAGAATCCTGCCTTCCGAGAAAGTCCTGCGTCTCCACTATGCCAACTGCAAGGCGTACAATGCCGACTTTGATGGAGATGAAATGAACGCTCACTTCCCCCAGAGCGAGCTGGGCCGGGCCGAGGCCTGCGTGCTGGCCTGTACTGATGAGCAGTACCTGGTGCCAAAGGTAGGTCAGCTTGAGGCACACAGGGGTCATGGGCACTGGGCCAGGCCCTGGAGACCCATGTGCATCAGGAATTATACCCAGGCTCAGTGCCATATGAGGAGGTGCAGGGGTCTGAAGACAGGGCTTGTGTTGGAGGTGGGCGTGGAGTTTGGAGGCTGCCCAGGCCAGTTTCCTCCTTGTAGAGAAAGAGACCAGGCCCAAGGGGAAAGTGACTGGTCCAGGATCACACAGCCTGAAAGTGACTAAAGTGATAGCCGCCTTTGATACCAGCCATTCCTCTGTGCAGCTCCAGGAACGTGGCATGACTATGTGATTTACTTTTCTTAGTTCTGGTCTTTGTTCTTCTCTAGTTTGGGAACCCTTTAAGGTTACCAAGGGATTGTTCTCTGTTCAGACCCATGGTAGAGGAGGGAGAGTGAGTGAGTGAGTGAGTGAGTGTGTGTGTGTGTGTGTGTGTGTGTGTGTGTGCGTGCGTGCGTGTGCGTGCATGCACGAGTGTGCACATGCACGTGTGCAGACATTGGCATGTATATAGAAACACACAGAGCAAGGACCTTTCATGATTTCTTATGCCAGAAGGACTAAAAACACTACGGAGTTCTCTGCAAACATGCGTGCATGCACACACACAGAAATGTATGTGTATGTATGCATTTATACATAGAAATCTGCCTCTTTCTATGTATCAATAGAAGGCTCGCCCCTGTGTCCCTCCAGCCTCCCCTGAGGCGGGTAGTCCTGAATGGCTGCTCGCTGGGTCTCTCTGTCTCCATAGAATCTCTTTAGTTCCCCAGGTCTCTCAGAAGCCGTGACAAGTCTTTGCTCTGTCCCTGCATCCATCAGGCAGCTTGGGAGGGGTGACCTAGGGCTCCTCAAGAGCAGTCTCTTAGAGAAGGGTCTGAGAGAATTTGGAGCTCAATTTAAAAACAAAAACAAGGGTTAAAAATTATTTTTATATGTAATTGGAAAAAAATATATTTAAAGCTGAAAAAAAACCCACTACAAAAAAAGGTTTGAGGACTTGATAAAATGAGCCCTCTTATTTAGATTTAGGTTGGGAAATAGCCTTATTTCATCTGAAAAGAGCCTTTTCACTGTGACTTTGAAGGGTCATGGGGAAGTCAGATGAGCTGAAGCTTGGACAGCAGAAAAGAATGAGTCTTCAGAATCAGAGAGAAATGGACAGGGGGGGAGTGTTTCTGATCCAGGCCTTTGGGATTGGACCCTTTGTGGACAGGCCCTGGAGCCACGTTCACGGGGCCCATGACGTTGCACAGCAGAGCCGAAGGGGTGTGGTCCAGGACCAGATGCTGGGCTGGGAGTTGGGGGCCTGGGTCCAGTCCCTGGCTCTGCCGTTTACTAGAGTGTTGGACGAGTTACTTGATTTCTGAGTCTTTGCTCCCTCCCTGGGTCAGGAGAGTGATCTCTGCCTTCCTCATGTGGTCTGTTAGGGCCCAGGAAAGCTGTCAGCACCAGATGAGCACAGCCTGAGCTCTGGCCTGCCCATTCCCCAGACCTTCCCCTGCCCCACTGCTCAGATCCAGGGCCCGGCCTCCTGGCCCTTCCAGGAGCCAGACCCTCCATCTCCCTCTCCCCGCTCCAGGCATACTCTCTGGAACGCTCGCCCTACCAGCTCCGGCTTCCTCAGCAGCTGCACGGAGCCTCCCCAGCCCCCTTGGAGCCTGCCTTCTCTCCATCACTCCTAGGCACACTGTGTGTAGCTCCTTTATCTGTTTGTGTGCTGTCTCCGTCCTCAGACTGAGAGTCCCTTGTGTAGCCTCTTTCTGTATCCCCAGCTCCTTGTAGAGTGCACGGCACATAGTTGGGGCTCAGTGATGGTTAACTGGCAGACCGACCACCTAAGTGTAGGCGAATTCTGCTCATATGCTGTAAAGCTCGCATTAACCTTTTTTTGTCAAGGGAGGGGGCTGGGGGCTCTGTATTTATTCTAATTGTAGGTAAAAAATGAGAATGTGGATTTGCCCCTTCCTCTTCCTCCTTCCCATCCCTCCCTCTTTCTTTGTCTCTCTCTTTGCTCCTTCCTCTGTCCTCTCTCTTCCCCTCTCCCTCATTCTACTCCCTCTCTAAATCTTTCTCCTTTTCCCTATTCCAGTTTGTCTTTTCCTTTCCATTTCTTAAATAAAGCCTCTCATTCTTCCGAACAGGCAGAGCAGAACCCCTCATGGTGTCCATTCCCAGGATTACTGTTCTCTTCCCTGTGGGGCAGTGGTTCTTTGTCCGTTCTGGGTCAGTGAATTCAGTCCAGCTAACATTGGTCAGCTCCCCGTTGGTGGGCCCTGGGGGTGCCCCCCACCCCCAGCATGGGCCTCACAGTTGAATAGACTAGTGGCATGAAGACCCTCCAACTTGATACTTGGTAAACAACGTTTCAATTCAGTTAATGTTCAGGAGGCCACCTTCCTTTGGGCCTCTGGGGTAGATTTAGAATCTTAGATTTGGAGTTGGAAGGAGCTTCAGAGCTCATTGCTCTCCCCCGGCTCACCCACCCCCACACACACATACACACCCTCGCCCCACAGTCTTGAGACAACGTGAGCTGCCTGGGTCCAGTGTCCAAGGGAGCCAAGTGTCCAGCCCCCTCCACTGACCCTGGACTGAAGGGGCCCTTTGGGAGGTGTTAAAGCACAAGGAAGGTTCCCTGTTGCACACTTGCTTGACCAGAACATTCCTTTTCTGGACCCTCTGATTAATCTTGGACTTTGATGGTAACAGTTCTCCAGTATTGTGTTTAGCAGCATAAACCGAAAGAGCAGGTGGCCCTTCCGTGGCCTTTGATTTAGGCATCTTTCCGGTCCTAAGAAGGAATTGTGGAAGGCAGCGTCCACTGCAGGTCCTTCTGGGCCCCTCCCAGAGGGCCCTGATTATTGTTTGCAAGTGATTGGCATTGCTTAGCTTAGCCCTTCAGGTAATTGCCATGGCGTGGCAGTGCTACCTGGCTGCCCCCTGGGAGGCCCAACAAGAAGGAGGGAAGTCACACTTATTGGCAGAACGTGTGTGACCAAGAGAATGTTGGATGCTAGCTTGACTTGATCTGCTTAATGAGACCCTGCAACAGGTTTTCAGAACACAGAATCTGAGCTCTTACTTCTGTTAGGAGTTTGTACTTCCTCCTGTGCAGACAGCTGAGGCTTCAGCTGGGCAGGAGGGCCTCACAACTGCACCCTTTCCCCTGCTAGAATTGTGCTGTCCCTGTGGCCCCAGGTTTCGGGGGCTCAGAAGCCCTTTTCGACCTTGGGGTTGCCATCTCCTTATGTGGGTCTCAGTGAGTGTACTGTGGTGTCCTAGAATCCAAGGTCATAGATTCCAACCTCACCCCTGCCACTTAGGAACATAGGCTGGAGAGCTGGGAGGGGCCAGACCCCTCCTTTTATCATTGAAGAAACCAAGGCCCAGAGGGATTAAATGACTTATCCAAGGAGCCAGGGGTTAAGTGATGCCTTCCATGGTGCTCTGGAGCAGCCCATCACTCTCTTTCCCCTCTCAGGGAGCCATCCCTTACAACAAAGAATAAAAAAGGTGAAAAAATCGTTCTGCAAAACTAACCCAGAATTGTACAAATCTGGCAGCATCTCCGGGGTTCACCTCTGGCCTCGTTGGGGCCAGGCTCGCTCACAGTCGTTTCCTAGCTGGTTCTAGTTCACTTGTCTTGTTGCTCTTTCCACAGTCACTGGGTAGTCTCTGTGTGTGTCACGTTCCTGAGTCTTCCCGTCTTACTCTCATCAGTTCACTGAGGCTCCCCATGAATCTCCAATCTTCTTCTTGGTTCCCTGCAACGCCTTCTCTTATTCCTCCTTGCTGAGCATCCAAGGCCCCTTCCAGCTCCAGAGCCATGAGCCCATCGGCCACTAATTGTCCAGGGGGAGCCTGCGCCCTCGAGACCATGTGTGGTACACTAGGTCCTCAAGTGCATCCCTTGGACTGACTCTAGACCTCCCAGAACAAATCCCCTTCATAAAAGGATCTGTTCTGTAAAAGGCCACACCCGAGGACCTAGAAGACCACCACATGTGGCCTTGAGGGTGCAGGCTCCCCACCCTGACATTCCTCTTCTTAATATGATTGTGCTGTGCTGCTGAAGAGCTTGTTCCTCTGCCTTTCTGTGCCACAGTTTCCTTATCTTTAAGCTGTATGAGAGTTTACTCGCTGGAGATGTTGTAAGGAAAGTGCTTTGCAAACCCTAATATACCACAGGCATGGTGGTTATTAGTTTCATATTTATAAAACATGATTATAAACATGTTTTTTAAAAATAATAAGAATGTCGTCTCTAGATATCTGAACTGCCTCCACCCATCCTAATGCCTGTCCAAAAAAAACCCACTTCTGTGAATTGTTTTTTAGTAAATGTTAGTCATTCCAGCCATAGTTTTTAATTTTTTAAAACCATTAATATCTTATGTACTGCCACAAACAAACACTAGAGTCAGGACTCAGTTAATTAGGAATCAGAAAGTGATTGAGGGTGGAAGTATCAAATGAAGTTTGCATCTTGAGGTTTCTATGATACATCTTGTTTCCTGTCCTCCCTCCCTCCCCCAGCAGTCTTGTATTTAACTCCCTGGTGTCTCGTATTTATTCTGCGTAGGCTTATATACCCGAGTGTTGTCTCTGGACAGATCATTAGCTCCTTGAGGGAAGGGATCATTTCCTTTTTTTAAAAACCTTTGTGTCCCCAGTGCCTAGCACAGAGTGCTTAATAAATGCCTGCTGGCTCATCAGTGAATCTGGAGAGCCCGTTAGCCGACATTTCCCAGGGTCTACGATCCTTGCATGGTGATGACCCCTGTAGAGAAGTGACATCAGAGAGCTGTCATCCTTACTTTCAAGGGACCTGCTCTAGTCAATCAGAAAGCATTTATTAAGCACCTGCTCTATTCTAGGCACCCTGCTAGGCCATGGGGTTATAAATACAAAGAATGGGAACAGCTCACCCTCGCAGAGAGCTTCTAGTCTGAGCTCCCGTAAATAGGAGATTAACCTATGGGAAATGCTCTGGACGCATGTGGCTTGTCTGATGGCCAGTGGCCACAGCTTATCTTTGAGTGTGTGCCAAGTATTTCCTGGTGAGACCAGGGTGGGACAGCCCTCAAGAGTCCCCGAGCTGGCATGGCAGTTTGATGGAGGAGAAAGGGTACCCCAGGGAAGTGATGGGCTGACAGCAAACGTGGACATGAGTTGGGGCCAGGGCAGTCTACAGGGTCTTTGGGGGGGGCGGGGCATAGACTAGTCCAGCTTGCTGGAGAGCCTTGAAGCACATGATTAGAGATTTAAGTTTGCCTCTAAAAGTGTCTTCTCTTTCTCCTGCCCTCTGTGCTTTGGTCTGTCAGGATGGCCAGCCATTGGCTGGCTTGATCCAGGATCACATGGTCTCTGGTGCCAGGATGACCACCCGAGGCTGCTTCTTCACACGGGAGCAGTACATGGAGCTCGTGTACCGAGGACTGACGGACAAAGTCGGACGAGTGAAAATCTTTCCTCCTGCCATTCTCAAGCCCTACCCTCTGTGGACAGGAAAGCAGGTAAAAATCAGCTCTTCTTCTGTCCTTTTCAGTCCAAGAATGTTCTCCTTGTCAGAAAAAAACTAAAACAAACAGAAGAGACCCAACCACTGAGAAACAAGACGAAAGCTCAGCAGTCGGACTCGTATCTCTTCCCCTTCCCCCACCGGCATCATTCCCTCTGCCGCAAGCCCACATCCCGGTCCTTCTGTGAACGCCTCTCTCTCTGTTCCATCAGCCTTCCCGGCCAGGCTGGGTCCATTTTACAGGCTGCCCCACATCGATATTTGCCGAACTCCACCCACCTTGCCACCATCTTTCACATGGTGAGCCTTCCAGTCCGCCCCATCTGTTTCCTCAGTGACTCCTCCTTTTCCTCCCATTGGAATCTTTCTTTTCCTTCAGAGTTCTGTTCTTTAGAGCCTCTTCTGCCCTGACATGATTTCTTCTATAGGATATTAATCTACAGAGATGGATAGATTGAGGAAGGGTGCAGAGTACTGTTCCCCTGAGTGGAGAGGTGCGCTAGTGGGGCTGAGCAGAGCTGATGAGGACAGGAATGATACCGTTTGTAACTGCCTGGCACAGTTGCTGACACACAGTAGGGGCTCTGTAAGTGATAGCAGTTAGTGGGAGGATTTGGGAGGCAGAGGCCTTGTGGGTGCACTGGGTCAGAGTGGGGAGCTTTGCAGCCAGGCCAAGCCCTTTGCCCTTGGACCTTAGACCTTGGAGGTGGGGGAATTTCTGGTCCTGAAACAGGATTCTGCTTAAAAAGCAGGTTCCAGCCCTGGGAAGTTTGTTTACTGTTTCCCCAGCTCTTCTTTTCCCACTGGAAGTCATTAGTCTTTGTCATCATTAGTAATGGCTGAAATCCTGTGCCAGGAAGGATGGCTTGCCTTTTAAAGCTGCATGCAGAGCGCTGCCCTTTGGCCTGGAAGCGGATGTCTCTGGTGCAGCCAGACTGGAAAGAATGACCTTGCCCTTGGGAAGGCCAGCATCGGTGAGGCAGCACCTGGCTGTCGGCCCTGCTTTCGGCTCCTGAGGCTGGTTTCCTTTGCCTCCCTCAAACACGGCTTAATGTCCCATGTCCTGAAGCAGTTGCTGCTGCCCCCTCAGTTGTAAAGGTTGTTTGACCCATTAGACTGAGCTCATGTGGTCCCCCCATTGAAAGGGGGAGGGCATTCAGCTATTGGGCCCTGCCCCATGTCCATCAATTGTCTCATGTCCCTTTTCTCCCTTTCACTCCCATTTCCTGGTCTGTTTACATTTTCTACCTTATCCCAGTCTCTTCTCACAGATCTGTCTGTTCTCACTGCTGTCCAGGTCATTTTCCTAATAAACACATTTGACTGTCCCTCCCTCTGGTCAGATTACCCCAAGTGGCTCCCTCTTGCCCTCGGGATAAGGGGCCAACTCGATGGCCTGGCATTTAGGGCCTTTCCTGCCTATCTTTCTGGCCCTAGTCACCTCATCTCCTTCACACGCCCATCCAAACAGGGCCTTCTCAGGTCTTGTTCTGCTCCCCTCCCCACTCCTTTCCAGACACCTCTAGTCTCTCAGGGAAATGTGCATGAGTGGGGGCCTTTCCCTCTGATTTGTTGTTATCCCATCATTGGATAGGGAAGCTGTGTCCACACCCCCTTGTGTTTCAGTGAAATGCAGCCTTATGGCACACCTGAGCCATTGTGGTCCTGGCCTTAGAGGTGTTGGTGAGCAGCTCCTCAGAGCTCCCCACTCAGTGTGACTGGAGAACACAGCCATGCTGCCCTCTGGGCACATCTGAAGGCCGGAACGGTCAGACAGAATGCTCATCCATGAAAGGGGTCGCTGCCCAGCTCTTGGAGTGATAGGCTACAGATGGGGAAGTGACCTTCTTGGCCATGGAGGCTGGGGGTTCTTAATCATCTTCTGCATCATTATCTCTTTGGCAGATTCATATTTGTTTCCTATAGTTGCAGTAGGAATATTAAAGGTTAATGAAAAAAAGGTGTGCTGTTTTTCCCTATTCGAGTTCATGGACCCCCTGAAACCTATTCCCTAACCCCACATTAAAAGCCTCTGATTGGGGTCAGCATCCTCATTTTCTAGATCATGAGTGCAGGGCAGAGCTGGCATCGGAGGGACCTGTGTTCAGGTGCCAACACTGCTGTTTACCGTATCTGTGGTGGGGCAGGCCAGTCTCTGGGACTCAGTTTCGTCATCTGTAAGGTGGGGTTCATAGCATCTGTAATACCTGCCTCAGTGTTATTGTAAGCCTGGTGGTAGCTCTATTGGGGCTGCTAATTGAGCTCTGTGAGCTGGGGTCATTTGCATGTGATCTGGGCAGGAGACAGGCTCAGTCCTCTTGGATTTTCCCTGTGTTGATGTAATTTAGGGGAAGTCTTCTGAGATCTCATCTAGGAGGCTGCCTCCTGACCCTTTGGGAGTGCTCCCTTCTGGAGTGTTCTCCAGACAAGATCAGTGCTGGCCAGGCCCCTGGACAAGCCCCCTGCTGCCTCCTGGAGGCTCCCACGGCTTGTCCAGGTGCCTGATGGCACCTGAATCACCTCACCTTCCCAAAGCCTCACAAGGTGAAATAGCATGTCCTGAAGGGATGACCATGGCCCAGCTGGGCACTCCCCTACCCCAGGTCTCGGCCCGCTCCCACTCTATGCTTAGCAGCCTTCCTTTTCTTTTAGACCTCCTCCTCCCTTGATCTTTCATCTTGGGTACTCCCTGGCTGACTCTGGAACCCAGAGTCTGCATGATTGTTCACTCCAGGCCACCCTTCCCAGGATTGCTTATGGTCTCAAGCCACGATTCTCCTTCCTCCCCATTGTCACCTCCAGTCTCTCCTCAGCAATCTCTGCTCCTCCATGGTTCCAGATTTCCAGACTGTCACCCAGTTCAGATCTTGGTGGCCCTTATCCATGTGCCCCCCCAGATACTTCTTTTCCTCCTTCCTCAGCAAGCCCAGGGCCTGACTCCCAGGCTCCCTCTCCTCCCCATCTTCTTCTCTGCACATACCGATGTTCCCTCAAATAGCCGGCAGAATTTTCTTGGTTCCTATGATCTCCTCTTCAGGTTCACCTTGTCAGGGATGTTCAAATCCTTGATCCTGTCATTGTGTGTGTTAGACTTCCATGTGCATGAACTTGAGAATTATTTTATGCTATCCTAATCTTTGACCTTTCTGGATCTCCCTGAGCCTTGTGACCACCAAGCCCAAGTCAGAGTATGGGACCAAAGGGGTGAAGTATAGCACACCTGAGACTGATGTCAGAATCCCAGTGTGTGGCCCCACTGTCCTTGATGGGGGGGGGGGGGCGTCACACAAGCCTTTGGAGACACTTTTTCTGGTTTTTGTTTGTTCTTTCTTTCTGGCCTTATCCTCAGGTGGCCTCAGGAAGATGTGGCTTAATGGGGGTGGGTGTTTTGCCAAATATTCCTTAAACAAGTCTTTCTTTGCTTCTCACTGTCCTAGGCATCAGTACTTTTGATGATCTTCCTCTGTCCTCCATCAGATTGCCAACGGAGTTTAAATTCTGGACGTTTGTGGCCCCTGGCTGCTGTGTGGCTAGCCACATGGCTAGAACAGCAAACTAGAGTCGTTTGTGGAGTCTTGGGGTCCCCCTTCTTACTGAAGCAGATTTATATTGATTACATTTATTTCAATTGTGAACTTGACAGATATCAGCAAACACCAGCATTTCCTCATACCAGTAAAAATAGGCAGAGAGGACTGTGTAGGACACGATGAGTCCCCCCTCCGGGGCTTCACCCTCATGAAGCTTGGGGGGCAGGGGAGAGGCTTGAAATCGCTTCCTTCTGCTCTTTTTCAGTGCATCGTGGATGCCTCCCCCCATGACCGCACGTACAGGCCCAGCAGACAAACGCACCTGTCGGCTGTGGCAGACGTGCTCCTGGCTCCGCCTCCCTTTGCTCTGGAGCATCTGCCAGTGTTCTTACAGTTTTTGCTGTTGGTGCTATGCTTGTCTTCGTTCTTGTTCTTGTTCTTCATTTCATATGCCCCAGGAAGCTTCCACGACCATCAGGTGCCATGATTTGTTTAGCCAATCATCTGCCCAACTGATAGGCATCTACTTTGGTTCTATCTTTGTTAAAACAAAGTATTTTACCTGTGTGCCTTTCCCTCCTTCCTTGATCTTTTTGTAGTGTAAGCCTAATGGTGGTAACACTGAGTCGGAGGCCGTGTGCATGGCTTAGTAACTTTGAGGCTCCGCTTCCCAGTTGCTGTCCAGAATGGTGGGCTCATGTTGCCAGTTCCCCTGCGGCACATTTCTGGGCCTTCTCTCCTTCTGCAGCCTCCCCCTTCCCCCAAACTGTTATCCTTTTGATTTCCTTTTATTATCATCAGGCGTTTGGTGATCTGATGAATGTGAAGTGTTCTTAAATTTTTTTTTTTTAAGCAGTTGGGGTTAAGTAACTTGCTCAAGGTTACACGGCTAGTCATTATTTATGCGTGGGTGCTCATTTTCTGAGGGTGCTCATTTTCTGAGGCCGGATTCTATCTCAGGTCATCCCAACTCCGAGGCCGGCGCTCTTACTCACTGCGCCACCTAGCTGTCTTGTTCTTAAAATTGTTATTTCTCTTATTAATGATCTAGAACATTTTTAGTGTTTCTTCTTTTGAGAACTGCTCAAGGAATGGTTCTTGTTTTAATATATCTGTATTAATTCCCTGTATGCCTAAAATATTAGACATTTATCAGAGAAATTGAACTCAAAGGCTTTTTTAACCCTAGTTTAGCTGTTTACTTTTTTTATGTTGTTTTTTTTTTTTTATTTTTTTGCTTTTTGAGGGGTAAGGTAGGGCAATTGGGATTAAGTGACTTGCCCAAGGTCATACGACTAGATTTTTTTTGTGTTAAATGTCTGAGGTCGGATTTGAATTCAGGTCTTCTTGACTCCAGGGCTGATGCTCTATTCACCGTGTCACCTAGCCATCCCCTGCTTTTTACGTTTTTATTCTGTTGATTTTGTTTGTACAAAAACTTTTCTCTTTTAAATTTTTTATCTCCTATGATCCTTTCCATCCCTTGTTTGGTCAAAACCCTTTTTTCATATTTATAATTGTAAAAATTATCTCTTTTCCTACTTTTTAAATGTTTTTATGATATGACTATTTGACTAGGTCCTATGTCCATCTGAAACCTTCATCATGTATGGTGCAAGATGTTGGCCCAACGTAATTTCTGCTTGACTGATTTCCAGCTTTCCCAGCAGTTTTAAAGTTTCTTTAAGAAATAGTTAAAATGTGCCAGTGTTTATCCTATTTCCCATGGGGCAGGTGTCAGAACGTCATTTTAGTAGGATCCTGTGGAGCTTCCCTGCATGCCAGGCCTTTGTCTCATGCCCATTCTTCTGGTTCCTTTGCGCTCACAAGTCCTGGTCTTGGCTGTACACAGACAGCTGGCTTGGGAAAGACTCCCAGATCTTTGACGGCTTGTTTCCTGTCTGTCAAAACATCATTTGTTTCAGGTTTTGTTGTTCCCACGCCTAGTGGCTCCCAACCCTTCTCTCAAACAGAGTACTGTGCTGTATAGACATGAGGCTTCCCTAGGCCTTGGCCTCTCTCGTGCCATGTTGTATGACATGTCCCCTTTTGCTTTCTGATCTCTCTCCCAAGCGTGTGTCTTGGAACGTGACTTAAATGGGAAGCAAGCCCGGCTGAGTGGGCAGCAAGGCCTGGAGTGGGCCCTGCAGGCCAGTGATCCGACCCCATTCTGCGGAGGACACTGGCGCCGTGAGGGAGGGGTAGGTGGGAAAGGGGCTGCCCGGCTTCCTCACACGTTTGTTGCTTCTTCACAGGTGGTCTCTACGTTGCTAATAAACATAATCCCCGAGAACCACATCCCCTTGAATTTGATTGGGAAGGCAAAAATCAGCGGGAAAGCCTGGATGAAGCAGAGTGCCCGAGCTGCACCGGGCTCGGGCTTGGATGCTATGTGCGAGTCCCAGGTAGGTTTGTGAGTGCTTGTTTCTCCAGGTCTGGAGCAGGTTGGTGAGGAATAAAAGGGGGCAGGCAGGCAGACACAGACAAAACCAGGCAGTGATTCCTGAGAGGAAAGGGAGAGTTGGGGCCCAAACTGGCATCGAGTGTTAGGGTACAAAGGACGCTGGCTGGCATCTCCAGCATGCTCCCCGGGACGGAATGCTTCCTCCAGGCTGGCCTCTGGAGTCCCACCGGAAGACAGACGAAACAGGCCTTAGGACCTCCATGGTTCCCATCAGGCACTCTTCCCGTTTTCACAGCTGCTCCTAAATACTGTTAAGAATGAGAACCTTGTGATTCTTGTAGGGTTGTTCACCCCTCTGCGAGGCTCTCATGCTCCCCCTCAGCTTCTCTGCCTGAGGAATGGTAGTTCTCTGGAAGAAGTGCTCAGGTCAAGGCAAACTCTTACCCTGTTTGTGTCAGCAAACAGAATCAGAACTGCCATGGGTATGTTTATCAGACCTGGGATTTCACTGGTCATGGAAAATCTTGGTCAAGAAGCTTGCAACATTGTAGATCAGCTCCTGTCCTGCAGTTTACAGCCACAGAGAGCTGCTGGGAGCCCTGAGGCTTGCCCAATGACCTGCCTAGGGTTTTCTGGTCCCCATGAGGATGATGCAGCATCCAGTACTAAGGTACTGGGAAATGGGATTTAGCACCCAGGCAATGGAATCTATGTATAGTAAAAGGCTCCATATGCACCCAGAGCCTCCCTGTATTAGATATCTACCAGCTTGGGATCTGTATCAGTCACTCAGTCCACAAGCATTTATTTTTATCTGTCTGTCTGTATATGTTGAGGCATTTGGGGTTAAGTGACTTGCCCAGGGTCACACAGCTAGTACGTGTCAGGTGTCCCAGGCTGGATTTGAACTCAAGTCTCCTGACTCCAGGGCTGCTGCTTCATCCACTGTACCATCTAGCTACCCTACTTTTATTTTTTATTTTTTATTTATTTTAATTTTTTGCTTTTTGGAGGGCAACTGGGGTTAAGTGACTTGACCAAGGTCACACAGCTAGTTTTTGTGTTACGTGTCTGAGGCCAGATTTGAATGCAGGTCCTCCTGACTCCAGGGCTAGTGCTCAATTCACTGCACCACCTAGCATCCCCCCCCGTAATTTAATTTTAAAGGTTATGTTTTTTTTTTTTACTAGCTGTGTGACCTTGGGCAAGTCACTTAACCCCAACTGCCCTCCCAAAAGCAAAAAAAAAAAAAGGTTATTTTTTTTATTCTGAATTTAACAAACATCAGAAAAAGAATCCCGTATACAAAGTAGATCAGGAAAAGAGGATTGGACATGGGCCTGTAAATCTCTGTCATTCCCTGCTTGCTTTTTAGAAGAAGCATGATGGAATCCGCATTATTCCTCAAAGCCATTGGCTTGTCTGTGCTTCTCTCTGAACGCCTTTCTCTTCCCTACATCCAAAAAAAGTCTGTGACTCTCCCCTTCCTTAATGCTTCTTACTTCCCAAATCCCTCCTCCCAAGTGAAGAAAGGCAGGAGGGAAGGGCGTGAGCCTGTTAGTAAGTGCCTGCCTGGCGCTGTGCTGGGTGATTGACAGATACTGCCTCATCTGACCCTCCCAACGCCATCCCCATAACAGCTGAGGAAAGCGAGGCGGACCGCAGTTCAGTGACTTTGCCAGGGTCACACAGCTAGGGAGTCAGGACTCCAGGCTTAGCATTGTCTACCCCTTAGACATCTCGTTCAGTGCTTTTGGCCCGTTGTTCCCCTGGTTAGGAGCCTGGTAGCACCACAGCCGTTTATTAAGAGCCTGCTGGGTGCAGACAAGAATGGAGCCAGCCCTCCCCTCGGGGGGCTTCTGTTCTGTCTGGGGAGACAGCGTGTACACATACTATAGGTGTGGCAGCTTGGGGAGGCAAGGTGGGGGTGGGGGTGTGTGCATGAGTGTGTATGTGTACAAGTCTGTGTATGCATGTGCATGTGAGAGTGAGCATGTGTGTCTTTGTGAGTGTGTGTATGTGATTATGTGTGCATGCATGTGCGTGTGTGTGCGCGTGTGTGTGAATGTGAGTGCATGTGTGTATTTGTGTGCACAGTGCATCTGTGTGAGTGTATTACATGTGCTGTGTGTTCACGTGAATGTATGTGTATTGTTTGTGTATGTGCATGTGTTTGTGAGTGTGTGTGTGTGTGTGTGTGTGTGTGTGTGTGTGTGTGCATGCACCCACGCGTGTGCGTATGCACATAAGCCCATGCTGGCGGGTGGGTGGGTGGCTGAGGTGCACATGAGGGCTCAGGGGTAGCTCTGGCATCATGGGTAGAAAGGTGGTCTTGGCATTGGGAGAGCCTTGGTTTAAGACCTGCCCCTGCCCCAGACTGGTATTGGTGACCTCTCAGTGTCTGAGTTGGGAGGATGAGTCTCCCCTCCATTTGTGAGTTTCCTGCATGGTCACCAGTGGGGCCGCTGTTGTCTCTGCTTTCTTCCTTGTAGGTCATCATCCGACAAGGGGAGCTGCTCTGTGGGGTCCTGGACAAGGCCCACTATGGCAGCTCTGCCTACGGCCTGGTCCACTGCTGTTACGAAGTCTATGGGGGGGAGACGAGTGGCCAAGTCCTCACGTGCCTGGCTCGCCTCTTTACAGCCTACCTGCAGCTCTACAAGGGCTTCACCCTGGGTAAGGCCCCAGTGCCTCTGGACTCCCATCCTGGGGTATTGAAGTGGGCCCTGGCTGCTTGAACTCTCCTGTCCACATGCGGAGAGGCCAAGAAGCCTGAATGGGTTCCAGCGCTTTGGAGGAGGGTACAGGGTGGGGTGGGGGCTCCTCCGGCCATCCTGGCTGACCAGAGAGTGTTTGTGAAAGGTGAGTCTGAGTCACCTAACACTGACCTCACTGGAGGGGCCCAGATCTTCTCCAGCCAATGAGATGCTTCTTCTGCTTTAATTCACGTGGGGCCTAAAGGTCTCTGGGTTCCCAGGAGTTTCTCTGAACAGCTTGAGAAGTGACGTTTCAAACACAGCAGGTTTTGTTTGCTTCTCAGCTCAGAGGCAGAAATGGGGCCCTTGCTTGTGGTTTAGTTAGTAGTGTTTTGTATCAGAGGCAGGAAATGCACTGGATAATGTGTGGTCAGGAGTCTGCTTGCCTTTTTCGAGGCCTGACGATTTCTCCTGTGCCCTGGCACTCCTCCTGCTTCTATAGCATCCGGCCCCTCTCCCCCAGAAGGGGACAGGGGACGTCCCATCTATGCAAGGGCGTGAGGGGGCTGCCATCGGCCTAGCTTCCTGCTCCCCTTTATCAGTTTCTTCTCATGTTAGGTGTGTCCCTTGAGCAGGACCTGTTTCATCTCTTTATGTGTGTGTCCAGTACTTAACCCAGCGCCTGTACCCTTGGACTGGCCCCTCAGTTACACCCTCCCTCACTCTTGTTTTGTCCACCTTCTCCCGTAGGTGTGGAAGACATTCTGGTCAGACCCCAGGCAGATGCCAAGAGGCGGGTGGTCATAGAAGAGTCCTCTCACTGTGGCTCCCGAGTAAGGCGGGCTTTCGGAGGGCAGAGGGTCGTGGCCTTTCTCTGCATGCGTGGGGCTGACCCATATGCTTCTCTGACTGCAGGCTGTCAGGGCCGCCTTTAATCTCCCTGACACAGCGTCGTGTGAGGACATGCAGACAAAGTGGCAAGATGCCCATCTCAGCAAAGACCAGAGGGACTTTAACATGGTCGATCTCAAGTTCAAGGAGGAAGTGAATCATTATAGCAATGAGATTAACAAGGTTAGTGCCGGCCCTCCTCACCCACTGTGGGCCCTCAGCTTGGCCTGCCAGACTCGGGAGTTTTCTCCATTTGCAGCATTTATTAGGGGCCTACTGTGTTCCAGTTACGTGGTCACGTGCTGGAGCTGGGGTCACAAAGGCAAAAGAGCCCCTGCTTGCATTCTGCCAGGCTCATCATCTGTGAGATAGGAGGAGGAGGAGGAAGGAGATAAGGCCTCAGACAGGCTTCCTGCAGGAAGGGCATCTGACTTGAGCCTCGAAGGACAGGACGCCAGAGGCCCTGAAACAGTCAACAGAAGTCTGCTTCTTTTGAAGCTGTGGGGAAAGTCTTTGTTCGTTGATCTCATTTCAGGTGTAGTCTGTGAGAGTTATCTTGGCAAGTTAATTAGCAGATGCCTGAATAAATGCATGCCTGTGTAGGGCCAGGGATGTCAGCTTCCACACCCTTGGCTTGCACAGCCCACCAAAGGCACTTGGCATCACCTACCCCAGGCCTTGTCCCTTCAGGGGCTTCTCAGGCTGCTTTGCCAGGCAGGTGAGAGACTGAAGAGGAGAAGAGGGGATGTGTCCTGCAGCGTTGGGCCCGGGGAAGAAGCTCTGACCTCAGACAATCTGAAGTTCAGACTGTCTGGCTTCAGGGTCTGGATCCAGGCTGGGGCTCTCATTGGGATAAGTTGATCCAAATTCTTGTCACCCTCCCACCCAGAACTCCCTTTCAGATTTCCTTTCCTGTGTCTCGGAGGCTTCCAGTCCTTCCAGTAAAGGGATGTCAGCCTGTGTTTGGGACACTTTTGGCTAGAGGAGCAGACATACTCAAACCCTTGGAAAGCTGATGCTGATGGGCAGGGATCACGGTGTTTTTCTGAACATCTAGTGTCCTCCTCAGCTGGCCCTCCAAATGTTCTCTGGAGCCTGACTCCTAAAATTTTTGCCTGGCTTTGTTCTTTGGTTTTCTAGGGTTTGAATGTAGACTCACCATAGCCTTAGGGCCTCAGACCTTTGCTTCTTCCCTGGGCAAGGGCCCAAGCTCCATCACAAGCCCTCCTTTACACCTTCACTTTGGGAAAGGTGCCTGGGGAGGACCTCATTTAGCATTTTGGGAATTAGTCTGGGATCGAGGGTTTTGGCCTCCTAGTTTCTCCCCCAGGCCACTGTGCATATATACCTAGTCTTTTTTTGTGTGTGGGGGGCAGTTGGGGCTAAGTGACTTGCCCAAGGTCACATGGCTAGTTTTTGTGTTAAGGGTCTGAAGCCAGATTTGAACTCTGGTCCTTCTGACTCTAGAGCCAGTGCTCTATTCACTGCACCACCTAGCTGCCCCTATTTTTAAAAATTTTTAACATTTATTTTTTAAAAAATGTTGAGTTTCAAATTTTTCTTCTTCCCCCTTCCAAAAATGGCAGGCAATTTGATATAGGTTATATATGTGTAATTATGTAAAACATTTCCATATTAATTATGTTGTATAAGAAGAAACAGCAAAAAAGGAAAAAACTACAAAAAAAAAAGAAAGAGTAGTCTGCTTCCATCTGCAATCTGACTCTTCTTTCTCTGGAAGCAGATAGTGCTTTCATCCTGAGTCCTTGGAATTGGCTTGGATCATTGTATTGCTGGGCATAGATAAGTCATTGTAGCTGATGGTTGGACAGTGTTATTGTGACTGTGTATAATGTTCTCCCCTCTTCGCTTTTCAGTTAACATATTCTTATTCTCTGTTGTCTTTATTAATTAGCAAATGAGCTGGTTACACAGCTTAAAATACTTAGGGGTGTATGTACACACCCACACTCATATATACATATACACACACAGACACATACATCTATACAGACACATATCTACATCTCTGTGTACACACACATACACGCTACGGCTGTTACTAAGCAGGATGGAGCACAGTGGTCTTGGGAGTGGATGGGTTTGCAGCCAGGGCTGGCTGGCCCCTTGTAACCTGAGCCCACCCTCTGAATGTCCTCTTCTTTATTCTCCTCCCTTTCCTTTGGCCACTTTCTGACCAGTGCAGGGCAGAGGAGACCCTGGTCTTAGACCCCAGCTTACCTGGTTGTTTGTAGCTCTGGTTGAAGGCTTGCTAGGGGAGTAGGCGTTCAGTGTCCCCCAGCAGGGGTTGGGAGGATTGGTGCCAGGCATGGGGCTTTACTTTCTCTATTTCTCTTGGGTTGCCCTGACTGTGTCTTTACCCTGCCTAGGCCTGCATGCCCTTCGGTCTCCACAGAGGGTTCCCAGAGAACAACCTGCAGATGATGGTACAGTCAGGAGCCAAAGGATCGACTGTCAACACGATGCAGGTCTGACACCGGGGCTTGTCCGCACTCAGACTTTGTCACTACATGGACAACACCTCCGTCGGCACGGGCCTCTTGTGTCTGTAGCCACACACTAGAGGGCCCCCGATGGTTCTCAGAAGGCCTTGTCTTCCCTCCTGGGCTCTGTCACATGTCTCATGCCCCGGGGTTTGCTTGTACCCCACAGATTTCCTGTCTACTCGGTCAGATCGAGCTGGAAGGGAGAAGGCCCCCACTGATGCCATCCGGGAAGTCACTGCCCTGCTTTGAGCCTTATGAAGTCACTCCGCGGTCTGGAGGCTTCGTCACTGGCAGGTTCCTCACAGGCATCAAGCCTCCCGTAGGTGCTCTCGGGTTTCTGTTTTGGGGACTCTCCTCCCTGTTCTGCATATCTTCATGCAGGGTTATTTTGAAAATGAGTGACTCCCTGCTTGGGTGGGGATGTGCTAGAGGATTCTAAGTGTGATCAGTAAGCTAAAAGATCCCAGGATGTTAGTGGTCCCTTTGTTTAAGGTCCCCTTGGTGAACAGGTGGGATGGGTTAAAATGCTGGCCAGCGAAGGGAATGCATTTCCCCATTGTCAAGAGAAAAGCCCTCATATTTTTTAACATATTTTCCCTGGCCACGTATCAGCACAATGCTGTCTAAGGGAAGGGTCCTTGGTAGTGATGGAACACCGTCATCGCTAGAAAAGCAGGCTAAACCACCCTCTCACCCCATTCCTACCAACTGGTAGCACCAAAAGGGGGGCATGGAGGGGACTGTGGGAATCCCTTCCCTCTGAGCCATACAGAAAGAAAAGCAGAGCTCTGAGGGCCGACCTTTGGCCAGCTTTCAAGGAGGCACAGGTTTGTCTTTGGTCTGCTTCAGTCACCCTTTCAGCTTCTGCCTGTGACCCTTTGTGCTCATGGACTTTGGGTGGCTAGTTATTTTTCCTGTAGCTCTGTCCACTTAGATCCAACAGAGCCAAGGATTGGATCCCCTGGCTCCATTACATGACCACAGCCTGTTTTGTGGTTGTAGCCAGCCATCTGCCAGCGGTAGGGTGGGTCCTGGCCAGAGATCATGGGAGATGCCATGTAATGTTCATGACCAACTGTTACCTTTCTTTTCCCATAGGAATTCTTCTTTCACTGTATGGCTGGGAGAGAAGGTCTGGTAGATACAGCTGTCAAAACAAGTCGATCAGGATACCTGCAGAGGTAAGAGGATGGGGGCACCTCCCCTGGCTGTGAAGGAATTACATGATTGACTCATGGACTTTGGGGGAGATCCCTCGATTTAGTTAGAAGAGACCCGGTTTGAGTCTCTAAGTCAGAAGGCAGCACTGCCTTGTGGGTAGGGCTCTGGCTTCAGCCCTTTGTCCTCCCCATGCCTGGGGAACCGGTGCTGTGGATTATGGGAAATGGCTTCCCTCCTTGGAGGAGGACACTAAGAATTAGGCCATGTGTGAGAATCTGTGCCCTTTGTGGAGTCCCTTGAATCCAGTGTATTTTAAGACCGCAGTGCCCTCAGAGATGTAGCTGTGTGGACAGGTCGGGAGCTAACAGGAAAGAGAGGAAAGTGTCTCCATTCAGCCGGGATGCCTCGTGGAGGGCATAGGCTTGTGCCCTGGGGGTGGTATTGGGCCTGCCTCGCTCCTCAGAGACTTCCTCCTTGGCTGCTGGGGAGGGAAGGAGAAGCCTGAGCCCCACGCTCTGAACACCCACCTCTGTTTACTTTTTGTGTGTGTGTGGTGAACTTGATTGTTGATTTATTTTTAGTTTTTAACATTCATTTCCACAAGCTTTGGGGTTTTTTTTGTTTGCTTTTTGCAGGGGGGGAAGGCAGGGCAATTGGGGTTAAGTAACTTGCCCAAGGTCACACTGCTAGGTTTTATGTTGTGTCTGAGGCCAGATTTGAACTCAGATCCTCCTGACTCCAGCACCAGTGCTCTATTCACTGTGGCACCTAGCCACCCCTACACAATTTTGAGTTACAAATTTTCTCCCTGTCTCTCCCCCACCCTCCACCCCTGAATACCCCTTCCCCCAGTCTGTTCTCTCTTATATCCTCTGCCATCCCCCCCAACTTTCTAGGGCAAGATGGATTTCTATACCCCATTGCCTGTCTATCTTATTTCCTGGTTGCATGTCAAAAACAACTTTTAAAAAGCATTTGTTTTTAAAACTTTTGAGTTCTGGATTCTTTCCTTTCTTTCCTCCTTACCTACCCCCACTGGGAAGATAAGCAATTCAATATAAGTTGTATATGTGTAGTTATGCAAAACATTTCCATAGTAGTTATATTGTGAAAGACTAACTATATTTCCCTCCATCCTATCCTGTCCCCTACTTATTCTATTTTCTCTTTTGACCCTGCCCTTTTTCAAAAGTGTTTGCTTCTAACTACCCTCTCCCTAATCTGCCCTCCCTTCTATCATCCCCCCTCTTAGCCCCTTCCCCCCTACTTTATTGTAGTGTAAAATACCGAATTGAGTGTATGTTATTCCCTCCTTAAGCCAACTCCAATGAGAATACTCATTTCCTTTCCCCTCCATTGTAACAGTTTTCTCTTGCCTCTTTTATATGAGATAATTTGCCCTAATCTAGCTCTCCCTTTCTCCTTCTCCCAATGTATTCCTCTCCCACCTCTTAATTTTATTTTTTAGATATCATCCCTTAATATTCAACTGATGCTGTGCCCTCTGTCTACATATACATGTACATACATACGCACGCACACACACAAAACTTCTGTATGTATACATATAAACACATATATATTCCCTTCAACTATCCTCATACTGAGAAAAGTTTCATGAGTTACAATGATCATTTTTCCATGTAGGATTGTAGATAGTTCAACTTTAAAGTTCCTTATCATTTTTTCCTGTTTACCTTCTCACGCTTCTCTTGTTTGAAAGTCAGATTTTCTGTTCAGCTCTGGTCTTTTCATCAAGAGTGCTTGAAAGTCCTCTGTTTCATTGAATGACCATATTTTCCCCTATAGCATTATACTCAGTTTTGCTGGGTACGTGATTCTTGGTTATAATCTTAGCTCCTTTGATTTCTGGAATATCATATTCTAAGCCCTTTGATCCCTTAATGTAGCAGCTACTAGATTTTGTGTTACCCTGATTGTGTTTCCACAATACTCAAATTCCTGACTGCTTATAATATTTTCTCCTTGACCTGGGAACTCTGGAATTTGGCTATAATATTCCTGGGAGTCTTCTTTTGGGGATTTTTTTCAAGAGGTGATCAGTGAATTCTTTCAATTTCTATCAGGGCAGTTTTCCTTGAGAATTTCTTGAAGGATGATGTCTAGGCTCTTTTTTTGATCATGACTTTTGGGTAGTCCAATAATTTTTAAATTCTCTCTCCTGGATCTATTTTCCAGGTCAGTGGTTTTTCCAGCGAGATATTTCATATTGCCTTCTATTTTTTCATTTGTTTGGATCTGTTTTATAGTACCTCGATTTCTCAGAAAGTCATTAGCTTCCATTTGTTCCAGTCTAATTTTAAAGGAATTATACTTTTCAGTGAGTTTTTGAAATTCCTTTTCCATCTGGACAATTGGGCTTTTTAAGGCATTCTTGTCCTTATTGGCTTTTTGGTCCTTGTTTGCCATTTGAGTTAGTCTGTTTTTTAAGATGTTATTTTCTTCAGTGTATTTTTGGGTTTCCTTTAGCAGGCTGTTGACTTACTTTTCATGATTTTCTTGCATCATTCTCATTTCTCTTCCCAATTTTTCTTCCACTTCTCTTACTTGATTTTCAGAATCCTTCTTGAGCTCCTCCATGGCCTGCTATCAGTTCATATTTTTTCTTGGAGGCTTTTTTTTTTTTTAAAGCAATTGGGGTTAAGTAACTTGCTCAAGGTTACACGGCTAGTCATTTGATTTATGCGTGGGTGCTCATTTTCTGAGGTCGGATCTGATCTCGGGTCATCCAAACTCCGAGGCCGGCACTCTTACTCACTGCGCCACCTAGCCGCCCCTTTAGGGCAATTGGGGTTAAGTAACTTGCCCAAGGTTACACGGCTAGGTTTTTTTTTGTTTGTGCGGATTAAGTGTCGGAGGCCGGCTCCGAACTCAGGTCCTTCTGATTCCAGGGCCGGCGCTCTATTCACTGCGCCACCTAGCCGCCCCTTCTTGGAGGCTTTTGATGCAGGAGTTTTGACTTTGTTATTTTCTGTTTCTATGTTTTGATCTTCTTTGTCCCACCAAAAAAGATTCTGTGGTCTCATTGTGCTTCTTCTGTTTGCTCATACTTGACTTTTAAGCTCTTTGCCACAGTAGAACTCTGCTTCCAGAGTGGAGAGAGCTGTGTTCCAGATTTCTGGGGTTCTGCACAGCTGTTTTCAGAGCTATGAGGAGGATGCCCTCTCTACAGCTACCACATGTTCTGGTACGATAGCATTCCTCATCCCAGGACCACCACCCAAGACAGCAACCCAGACCCAAGCAGGTCAAAGCAAGAGTGATTATCCTCTGAATGGTCACTTGGTCCCCCATGATCTGGAGGCTAGGAGCTCTGGAGGCAGCCATGCAGTGGCAGCTGCAGCCACCTCTCACCCAGGGGCAGGGGCCAGATAGCACTCTTCTGTCCCTCTGTTCCAACAGAGTTCCACACTGACCTTTTACTTTCTCTTTGGCATTTATGGGTTGAGAAGTCTAAAAGCTGCCCCAGCTGCCGGTGATTCACTCTCCTGAAATCTGCTCCTGCCCTTCTGAGCCCCCACACCTCACATGGGACTGTGCTTGGCTTCCAGCCCAGTGCGATAGACCCTTCCTGTCAGCCTGCCAGGCTGCCTTAGTGGGAGATTTGTTTCTCTTTGTCACTGGGCTCTGTAGCTCCAAAATTTGTTTAGAGTCATTTTTTTTACTGGTTTTGGAGGTGGTTGGAGCCAGAGCTCAAGCAGGTTCCTGCTTTTACTCTGCCATCTTGGCTCCACCCCTCCTACTTTTTCTTTTTAAAAATTTTACTAATTTTTATTTTATTTTTTAATTTTGAAATTCAGTTGTATTTCAGTTTCAGTTCAGATTCTCCCCCTCCCTCTTCCCGGAATTCCTATCCTTTCATGAAAGCAAGAACAGCAAAACTCATTAGGGATACTTTTGGGTATGGAAAACCAATGTCCACATTAGCCGTGTCCTAAGAGAAAGAGAAAAAGTCCTCTTCTGTCTGTGCCCAGGAGTTCTTTGTCTGGAGGTGTAGAGTGTGTTTCATCAGAGCTTACCGTTATTGATAAACCTTCGGTTCTCCGTCCCAAGTCCCAAACTAGACTCCATGGGCCTTGTAGTCTGGTTGGATAGGCAAGCCATAGGCCCAATTGGTAAGCTAATTGTATTTTGGGCCTGGTGCACCAAGCCAGATGGCTGACCCCTGGGAGTGGGCAGCGTACAGGTGCCTTGGGATGGGGGGTGGTCAGGCAAGCTCTCCTGTGCCTTCTTCTAAAACTTTGCCTCTGGCACCTGGCACCTTCAGTCAGAGAGGGGCCGTTGTCTTTGGCCCCCTCCTGCCCCTCTCCTCTGCCCAGTCAGTTGGCAGACTTACACAGCATCTCTTCCATCTGCCCCACTCTTCTCCGGCTGTTTTGCTCCTTTTCCTGGGGATGTCGCAATAGTTAACTGGTTTTCCTGCCTTCAGGAAAATCTCAGCATCCCCACTCACTCTGCTGTTCTGACTCACACCCAGATCAGCTCACTCACAGACACCCAGAAATACAAACACTCACTCCAAGATAACAGCCAAGTCACTTAACCTCTCTGTAACACGAGGGCATTAGACATGGAACATCTCCAAGATTGCTTCCAGCTGTAAAAATGCTGTGATCTATGAACTATTTTGTTCCCTCTCTAATCCAACCCAGACCTGAGATTGGGGCAGGCCTCAAATGTCAGGCAAAGGGGAGTCGCTGAAGGTTTGGACAGAGGAGAGATGGGTGAAAACGTGGTACCTAGTGTGCATGGGAGGGCCAGAGCCTGGGTGTGTGGGGGCCAGTGAAGACACGGGTTCTGTGCAGATCTAGAATCTTCAGCACTGAAGGTTAGCAATGGAAAGAAACAGAGAGGGACAAGCTATAGAATGCTGGTTCTGTGAGCACAAACAAGACCATCAGAGGGAGTGGTTTGCCAGAACAGGATGAATTTGGTATTGTTTGAGATGATAAGAGGACAGTCAGATAGAAATGTGCCCAAGTAGTTTGAGCTCTCCAGGGAGAGAATAGCAGAGGCCTGAAACAGCAGAGTTTAGGACAAGGCTGGCAGGAGAAGGAAGAGAAGAGAAGGCCATACAGGACCCCCAGGGGATCCCCGGCAAATCTGTCTGAGGCTGGGGGAGGGCAGAGTTTCCCAGAGAAAGGGCTGTTTACCCAAGTCACTCGAAAGCGGGTTGAGCAAAAACCAATAGGTCTGGGACATGGAAATGCCTGTGTTGTCCTTTCCAGTGTGAATTCCTCATCTGCTTAAGATGGGTTAGTAAGAGCCAGATGGGACAAGTTCAGGGCTCACCAGAGCAGAGAAACGCCTGCCTTACCCCGAGTCTCTTGATCCAGAGAACATTGGTCCCTGGAGAAGCATGAAAGGACAGGCAGCTTCCTCAGCAGCTGTGATGGAGAGGGGAGGGGGGAATTGCACATCTGGCCACTGGCAGCTGCAACTTGAGTTCAGTGTGGGCCCTGCAGCTGTGGCCGGGCAGCCCAGCTTTGGCCTGTGCTAGGAGAAGGGCCATCTTGTGGGTCTCATGCTGTTGGGTAGGACGCTCTAGGATGAGGCTGGTTTGGGGTTTTGGGGGGGGGTTTGGAGGGAGGAAGGCAGGGCAGTTGGGGTTGTGACTTGCCCAAGGTCACACAGCTAGTAAGTGTCAAGTGTAAGGCCAGATTTGAACTCAGGTGCTCCTGACTCCAGGGCCAGTGCTCTATTCACTGCATCACCCAGCCACCCCCTCCCCCAGTTGAGAAAGAAATAAAGAACAAAAACCTAGTTATTAAGTATGTCTGTTTGTCAGGCAAAGCAATCAGCTCCCCAAAAGTGCCTTTTTCTGTACCTCCCCAAGGCTCACATCTGTCTGGAGGTGGGTGACATGCTTGCATCAGTCCTCTGGGATGGGGGGATCATTGTGTCATTCAGAATCCCTAAGCTGTTCCAAGTTTGTTTCTCTTTACAATATTTTATTTTATAAGTGGTATATATTTATAAATTAACAGATCATACATTCATATAGTTACAGGTTTATATAGCTAACTAATGTATGATACACTAACAAATTATGTGTATTTTCCAAATTCTGGTTCTTCATCAGTTTATACAAGTCTTCCCAGGTTTTTCTGAAACCATCCCCTCTGTCACTTAATTGGGTGTTTCCTTATTTATTTCTCAAGCTGGTTCTGAGCTTCTCCAGACCAGCGGCTACAGGGCCACAGGCACATAGCCGGCTTCCTTCCCTGCGCTCCCTGGGCACCTGTGGCTGCAGGCACACAGCCGGCTGCAGGCGCACAGCCAGCTTCCTTCCCAGCGCTCTCTGAGCACCATAGACACGTTCTGCTCCCTGCCCCTTCCTTCTGGCCTTGGCTGCCCAGGCCTGAGTGCGCCTCTGTCCACAGGTGCATCATCAAGCACCTGGAAGGCCTGGTGGTTCAGTATGACCTCACTGTGCGGGACAGCGACGGCAGTGTGGTCCAGTTCCTGTACGGGGAGGACGGGCTGGACATCCCCAAAACGCAGTTCCTGCAGCCCAAGCAGTTTCCTTTCCTGCTCAGCAACTACGAGGTAGAGTGCTCTTCATCAGCTTGGGATGGATGGCAGTCTGGTTTCTCCGAGGGTGGAAGAGGGAGGTGGCTCCACACGCACTGACTTAGAGGGGCCTGCACCTTGGGGCTGGAAGGGCCTTGGTGAGTATGTGAGGCCCCCGAGGTGGAGCCCTTGCCCTCGGGCTTCCTGGGCAGCACCACAGCCGGTGTCAAGCCCAGATACAGGATCCTCCCTTCTGCGGCCACGGGTCTCTGGGCCACCTTGGTAACAGGAGAGACCTCCTCATAGAACACTGTGTCTGCATGTGACACCTGAAACTTTTCTGAGTGTTGTTTTATATCTCTCTAGATCTAAATCTGTCCAGAATGACACAGCTATACGTGACAGCTAGGTGGGGGGTGGATAGAGCTCCAGGCCTGGGGTCAGGAAGACCTAGTTCCGATCCAGCCTCAGTCATGTCATCGCTGTGTGACCCCAGACAAGTCACTTAGCCTCTGCCAGCCTCATTTTCTTCCACTATGAAATGGGGATCCTAATAGCACCTGCCCTCCAAGGTTGTGGGAGGATCGAGTGGGTTCTAAAGCATTGATTTAGCACAGAGCCTGGCTCTTGGTAGGTGCTGTAGAAATGCTTTTGCCCTTACTTTCCCTTCCCTTGATCTTCATGACAATTCTTTGAGGCAAGAAAAACAGTATTTATCCCCATTTATGTGTGACCTAATAGTGACAGAGGTTGTAGAGTGCTTTCCCCAGGTATCCCAGTCTCATAGATGTTTGCACTGTCACAGGCCTTGCCCACAATCCTGAGGCTTCCGCAATAAGCTCGTCCTGGCTCTCTGCTCTTCTGCCTTCCCTCTGAGGACCCCCCACCCCAATTTATCCCATCTGATCTTATTCCTCCATGGTTGTTGTGTTGTCTGCCTGTTAGACTGGGAGCTCCCTGAGGGCATGCACTGTATCTGGAGCACTCAGCTCAGTACCTGGAACACAGGAGGTATTTAATAAATGCTGCTTGATTTGAGTGACTTATCCAAGGCAAGGTTCAGCTTGGGCCCTCGGGACTCAGCCTAGCTTCCTGTGCCAGGCAGGGACTCTTAGTTCTTGGGCCAGGGCGGGGCACCTGGCTAACAGCCAGGGCTGGTGACTCAGGGTCAGGTGCTTTGCCCAGGTAATCACATTGCCTACAGGTGAGGAAAGGATGTCCCCATGTGAGCTGTGGACTGCCCCTTGTTCCTCTTCTTCCCTCTTCAGGCCTGGCCAGGAATGACTTCCATGCTTTCCCTGCCCCTCCGCTGGGCCCGCCCACCTCCTGGCTCCAGATTGGGCAGTGACCTGGGAGCATCACTTGCAGTGGACCAGGGATTATCACATTTTGGTTCACTAGACTTACTTTTCTAGGCAATATGGAAATCAAAGCATCTGGATGAAGTTTTATCCAAAATGGACCCCACGCAGGCCCACCAGCACTCCAAAGCCCTCAGGAAGTGGCGCACCAAGCATGCGCCTTGTCCCAGACAGGGAGCCTTTCTGAGCTATTCCCAGAAAGTACAGGCGGCTGTCCAGGCCCTGAATATCACTGGAGAGAGCCAGAATGGCCGGGACCCCAACGCACAGAAGGTGAGCATACCTGTGGGGCCTTCAGGTGGCCTCAGACACAGACCAGCCAGCTCTAGGGCTGAAAGAAACCTGAGGTCATCTGGCACAACCCCCCCCCCCCCATTTACAGATGAGGAAACTGAGGCCCAGGGAAGGCATCTTGCCTCGAAGCATGAGAACTGGGACTTCAACTCTACCTGTCCTCCTCCCAGGGCAGCCTCTCATGTGTGGGAGACATTCATGCTCTGGGGCTGAACTCTAACAGCATTATCACCTAAATTTTAAAAATCATTCAAATAGTAGTTTAGGTTTATAGAGTTTTACAGTTACACTGCTGGTTTGGGTTTAATGCCCTCCTACTGCAAGGGGAAACTTCCTGAGAGAGATTTCCAAAGATATGGTGTAGGCTGCGCCAGGAAGCGTGTGTACATGTGTGTATGTGTACACACACACACACACACACACACACATACACACACACACACACGCTTTGGTTCGAGGGCAGTCTTGTTCAGGTGGGGGGCAGACTTGGCCTTTGAGGCTGCCCCCAACTTTGCCATTCTGGGATACTCAGTAACTCTAGAGGAAGAGAGGGCAGATATAATTAATCCCACTTTTCCAGTGGAAGCATTGTGGCCCAGAGGGGTGCTGGAATTTGCCCCCTGTCACACAGTAAGTGAAGGAGTATAGACTCTCCACTAGGCCCCTGTACCACTGCGTAGCCTTTCGTTCCTACCTGGTGCCTAGGATAGGGGCATTGAGGGGGGCCCGTGGATTCTCCAGGCAGTGGTCCCTGGGGGTTACCATTTGGATGGTGGCTTTATCATCTCTTCTCTGTTCCAGATTTTGGAAATGTGGTCTGAGTTAGACGAGAAGAGCCAGAGAAAGTATGTGAAGAGAGCCCTCCCCTGCCCTGACCCCAGCTTGGGCGTCTGGCGTCCAGACATCCACTTTGCTTCGGTGTCAGAAACATTTGAAAGCCAGGTTGATGCATATGCCCAGGAGTGGGCGGCTCAGGCTGAGAGGAGCTACGAAAAATCAGAACTTTCTCTTGATAGGTAACAGTTTAGGAGTGAATCAGGGGAGGGGCTAGGGAGGGAGGGAAGCTGTATGTGAGGGAGATGATGGGGTCTTTCTGCATGAAGATACAAGAAAGTTGGGGTCCGAAGAAGCTGGTGGCCTCTGTGTCAGGGATCCAGAGGAGACAGTAGCGAGTGGGGCTGGGAGTTCCCCTGCAGTCTAAGACTAGAGACCAGTACTGGGGTGTAGTCAGGAATGTAACCAAGCAGAGGCCTACAGCTCTGACCCCAGGAAGCCACATGCTGCCTTTATCACCTGCCCATGTCACCTTCCTGGGCCTCACTTTCCTCAGCTGAAAAACAAGGAACTCAGTCATCATGTTCATCACTGGCCAAGCCTTCCTCCAGAAAAGGTCCAGTGTTGGGGGCCTTGCAGCTGATAACAAGCATGGAGAATTTGGAGAGGCCCAGAGAGCTGACAATGTAATGGACTCAGCATGAACCCAAGATGGCCACAGGGTCTTCCATGAGCATGTGTGCCCAGAGGGTTTTCCAATGAACTGAAATCACTTAGGATGCTTCAAGAGGTGCTGGAATTAGACCCAAGACATTTCTGCTCCCCTCATGGGAATATGTCACTCATAAAACGGCATCCACTCCACCTGTTATAATCGACCATTATTTTATCGTGTTTCCTCCCTGTTACCTCTCCAGTGGCTTATATAAGAACATTCAGTTTGGGGACTTGGCATGGAACATAAGGAGCAGTGGTTTCCAGGGCACACCTGCCAGTGTGAGGCACACAGCCTGCTCTCCTCAATTCTTTCCTTCCGGGGAATTTAGAGGGGCCCGTGGCCTTTTTACCCAGCTTCTTCATCCTCCCCCAGGGGCCAGAGGGAGCAGAGGCATTCAGTTTGCAGCTACCTCATTTCCTGGAAACAAGGCAAAGACGGTTGAACCTGAGAAGAACCCATTAACTGTCTTCCCCAGGGTAGCCTGGGGCCAACTCTTTTTGAAGCAGAGAAATCCAACAGGATTAAGCCCCACAAATACCCACATTACAGAAGCATCAACTCCAGTTTTGTACCTCAGGTGTATTCAGATGCTTTCAGACCTCAGTTATTTTAGCCAGTTGGGCGCAAGGCTAATCTGATATAGGAAAAAATTTGGATTATAAATGAGTTCTTTACATTTTTTTTTAACTTTCTATACACTAGTTCACTGAAACTGGTTTGACAAAGTGTTGTCCAGTTGACGTGTTCAGAGGACTTTCTTTCCTCGTTAAGAGTGTTGTAATTAAGATAATATATATGTTGACTGCTTCTCGGGTTCTGGGCCAGACTAGTTTAAACTTAAGAGGCCAGACAGATTTTGTCTTACTTTTCATGCATTTAGTAAACCCTTTGTGGTCAGTACATTCAGCCTGAGCTCAAGCCCCTGCCCAGGTTTACCCAGATTCTGAATGAGTTGGGTCCAGATGAGTAAAATTGGGAAGCTACCTTTTGGTTCCTGAGCTCTGGTGATAGATCAGGTGCTCCAGGGAAGGCAGACATTGACAGCATCTCCTGAGTGGCTTACAGTTATACAAAAGGCCCAGGGAGACCAGCAGGATTTCTAGGGCTATTAAGTCCCTACCCTCAGCTCAAAAGTGAGCAAATTCCTGCCCTAGGGAATCCTCTGTTCTTATCAGGGGAGAAAACAGGTGTTCTAAGAT
Organism: Gymnobelideus leadbeateri; assembly: GCA_011680675.1. Classification (NCBI taxonomy): domain Eukaryota; kingdom Metazoa; phylum Chordata; class Mammalia; order Diprotodontia; family Petauridae; genus Gymnobelideus; species Gymnobelideus leadbeateri. The sequence continues at coordinate 58,216 of WOXC01009020.1, read as the reverse complement.
CAAAAACTGGTCACTTCAGGTGGGGAGGCCCTAGTGTCTGGGCAGGGGCAGATCAGGAAGGTCCCCTACAGGAGGTGGGAGGCAGTCCTTGAACTGACCTTGGAAGGAAATGAGGGATTCTAAGGCAGGTCCTGGCACGGTGTCTGGAGCCTCAGTGATTCGGTGCCTGAGAGTGTTGAGGGGTAACAATTAAGGCAGGAAGGGTTGTGATTACTGAGGAAACACAAGATCTGTCTCATGCTCATGGTGTAGTGTAGGGAAAGGCTCCATCTTTGTGACTGGGGGTGGGGAACCCTCTGAGATCTGTCTCCTGACGGCCCACATCCCTTCTGCCCCAGGTTGAGGACATTGCTCCACCTGAAGTGGCAGCGGGCACTATGTGACCCAGGAGAAGCAGTGGGCCTCCTGGCTGCCCAGAGCATTGGAGAGCCTTCCACACAGATGACCCTGAACACTTTCCACTTTGCTGGCAGAGGAGAGATGAATGTGACACTGGGAATTCCGAGGTGAGAAACAGGTGGCATTTAGCACAGAGAATGAGAGGAAGCTGGAGGTGAGGGGTCTTTGGTCCCTCTGAGGCTCCCCAGCCTTTTGGAACTTGTGAGCACCATCCCCTGACCTGTGGCCTGCATGGTGTCCTGGACAGGATTGGGGACACCCCCGCTTTGTGGCACATGCTGCCACGACCTCAATCTTCATTTGGATCCCTGGGGATGTAGGCCCAGTAGAATTCTGCAGGTGGGAAGAGAGAGAGGTGGGGGTGGTTTCTTTGGTTTTTCTCATTCTGTGTGACTGAGGGTAGGCCTCTACTTCTTTCTTTGCTAAATGCAGCAGTGTGCTAGGGCTTTTGTGAGGTGAGGTAATAGTGCCAGTATGGGCCATACCCTCTAATAGCCCTCTCCAGGTGCAGGCAGAGATGGCTGGTGGTCCCCAGCATCCTGGGCCCTGTTCTGACCAGAAGGAGGTGGGATGTGCCTTTGTGATTCTAAACATTGTCACTTGATGTCAGCTGGGGTTAAGCCTGCTTTTTCATGTTTATAGACTGGGTTGTCCTTACCCTTGTTAGCATGGGATCTAAGCTATGGACATGTGACCCAGAGCTCCTGTCCATGGTATAGCCTCCTCTGGAGGTGAACTTGCCTTTGGGCACACAGCACAGAGCTCCGAAGGTACAAAGCAATGTCTGACAGATTAGGGAAGCTGGGTCTGAGAGGATCCTTGAAGGAGGTAAAGGTGATGAAGCAGAGTCATGGGACCAGCACCTTTGAATCTGCCACAGGCAGGCAGGGAATAGCTTTTCCTTGTCACCTGCCATGTGCCCAGCCCTGCTAGACCCTGGGGAGGGCAGTAGCATCTGCGCCCCAGAAGCTTAGACTCTGGGGAGACTGTGTTCCCCTGTAAGTCCCCATTCCACTCCCCTCCCTCAGCTGCCAGGGTTGTCTCCTGACCTGGTCATCTCCCTCCCTCCATGCTCAGTGAGCTTCAGGGGCTCCCCATTACCCTTAGGATCAACTAGGAACTCCTAGGCTTTATTGAAAGCCCTTCATGACATCACCCCTTCCTTTCTCTCCAGTCTTCTGATATTTTACTCCCACTTCCTGTGATCCAGGAAGGGGGGCCTACCCATATCCCCTTCCTGGAATTCTCTGCCCCTCACCTGTGCTGCTGGGCCACCCTCCACTCTCTATGTGGACAGCTTTTGTGTACCAGTGTACTAGAATGTCAGCTACTCAAGAGCAGGGGCTGTTTTGGCCTCTGTTTGTTCTATCCCAAGCACTTAGCAGAATGCCTGAATTGTAGTGAGTGTTTAATAAATGCGTATTGACCAACTATGTACAAAGTAAACACAGGGTACATTTATGGGGGGCATGAGGATCAGAAAAGGTGGTGCTTGAGCAGAGTTTTGAAAGAAGACGCAGAGCAGGGCACTCCCCAAGAAGGGCTGCCCCACTCCTGCCTGTGTCCCACCAGGCACTCAGGCCAGCTCACCCTCTTTCAGATTGAGGGAGATCCTCATGGTGGCCAGCTCGAACATCAAGACGCCCATGATGAGTGTGCCCGTGCTCAACACCAAGAGGGCCTTGAAGAGGGTCAAGAGCCTGAAGAAGCAGCTGACCAGAGTGTGCTTGGGCGAGGTACCTGGCTGGGGGCTGAGAGAGCAGCTTGGCCGGTTTGCTGCACTGCCTGTGGTTTCACACCACGGTAGCCACTTACCATCCCCGGCCTCTGAGTTCTCAGGGGGCATATCAGCTTCTTAAGTTATGATCAGTCAGGCGGCAAGGAGGGCCTTAGCAGCTGGAAAGCTGGCTTCAGAAGCAGGAGGGGCTCTCCCGGCAGCATGGGCGGACAGGCCAGCGTTCCAAGGTGGGCCAGGCAGAGCCACTGGGCCGGGGCCTACGCCCCTCTCCCCTCCTGGGCTTGAGTTGCTTCACAGAGGGTTTCCCTTCCTGCCCAGCTTTGGTAGAGGTTCCAGGTGCTGCTGGGGTACGCATGGCTCTTGATGCTTGCCGCAGGGGGTGCACACAGGGGAGGGATGGAGGGCTTCCTGGTGTGGTCGGTGCTGGCCCCGTGCCACCAGCCACACTCCCCGTGGTTCCTCCAGAGCCCTGGTCCAGCATGTGTCCTTTCGATGTGGCTGCAGGTATTGCAGAAAGTCGATGTCCGGGAGTCCCGCGTGATAGAAAAGAAAGACAAATACCGAGTGTACTGCATCCGCTTTAATTTCCTCCCCTACAAGTACTACCAGCAAGAGAAGTACCTGCGCCCCGGGGACATTCTGCATTTTGTGGAAACAAGGTCAGATTTCCAGCTGTTTTTGCTTTTGTTTTATGATTATATTAATAATTCACATTTATATGGCTTGGAAAATTGGCAGACTATGAGGGAGATAATGCAAATGCTGTTACTCCCTTTCACAGATAAACTGTGACTCAGGAATTAGTCAGCAAGCATTTATTGAGCCCTTGTTGTATGCCTGGCACCAGGCCAAGCACTGAGGGCACCAAGGTAAAAAAGTGAATGTCCAAGATGCCTGCCATGTTTGTAGAAGGTGATCTTGGAGCAGGGGGTGTGAGAGGAGGGGGTGAGGGAGGAGAGGAGTTAGGAAGTGTCAGAGCCAGGGTCCAAGCTCAGCCCCTCTGGCCTGGCCTGTACTGCCCCCTCAGTGTCAGAGGAAGATGAATTAGAAGAAACAGAAGTCTGAGGGGGAGCTTCTGTCACACCTGTGCGACCCTGGGCAAGTCATCACTCTCTGGGTCCCAGTTTCCTCTGTATAAAATGAAGGGTGGGATTCAATGACAGCTGTAGTCCTCAGAAGCTTGTCGCAGTGTGACAGCGCTGGGGGAGGGCAGAGGCACCTCCGGAATGCTTTCTGTAGACTCTTCCCCATCTCATAGACCCCTCCAACATAAGCATCTCTAAGGAAGAGCTGCCACGTCAGGAGCACCAGTCTTCCTTCCCTTTGGCTTCTGGCCTTTATTTCTAATCCTGTCCCTTGGGGTCAGCTAGCAAAGCAGACATCACTAGCCTATGGGAGACTCCTTCCTACGTGTGAAGATTGAGAGCCTGCAGCTTTCCAACCCTCACCATGAACTCCCGAGTCTTTTGTTCTTCAAGTTCCAATCTCCCAGCTCTGGGATCTCCTGAAGCCAGTCACTCAAAGGGAAGTCCAGCAGCCTGTTCCTGGCAAGAAGCACCAAGACCATTCTGTTTGTCTAGAAAGTCCAACGGGGAGAGAGCATAGGCTTGCTTCTCTTGGCCCTGGGTGTGGATCATCTTTGCACAGCATTCTGGTTATTGGAGGAGCTGGGTCACAGCCCAGCGTCTCTGTCTACCTGGGGTTGGGAGAGCCTCTGATCAGCTCTGATTGGCTGTTTCCTGCCAGGCCTCAGTGAGTGTGGTTTGCTAAGTGTTCCCAGAAGCAGCCGAGGGGCCCATGTGAGTGGGAGGGCTGCTCCTGCCCAGCCTCTCGCCTGATGCCCAGCCATCAGCTCCCTGCCCAGAGCCCTCTGCTCAGCTCCTGACCCATAATCGCGTTAGTGTCACTTCTGGAAAGGGCATTCTGACGTTCTGTTTGCTTGGGGCTCCACTTACCCTGCCTGGAGCTTTCCAAGCTAGAAGACCCCTTTCCTTTCATTTGTGTATCCCCAGCTACTAGAACATAGTAGCTACTTTATAAATGTCCCTTTTTTTGTTCATTCATTCATTGCTGGGGAGTGGGGGTAGAGAGCTAGAGAGGGGCTCACTAGGGAGCTTGGGCCTGGGAGGAGGCTGGGCTAAGAGGAAGACTCAGACCCTCTGGAGCTTCCTGTCTTAGCTAATTATTCTCGCCAAACAGATGCTAAGTTCAGTTGTTTGGGGGGCAGTTGGAGGACTGAAAATTTTGCAAGTGCCTCCTAGATCCTGGGTCCCTAGAGAAGTACTTGGATCCCCTTGCCCCCTGGCCATTGCCCTGCAGAAACAATCACCACGCTCTTGTTAAGTGCCCACTGTGTGCCAACCTCTGGGCTAGTTCAGTTTTCATCCGACTGCTGTCCTCTAGTATGGAAAGTACAGATTGGTGTTAAGAACAGAACAGAGTGTTTGTGAGAGGCCAGTGATGGTGGCTGCCTCTCTGCATAAGCATGCACTCAACAGTCCTCTCAGAGAGATGGCAGCTCCCCACTGGGGGTTCAAACAGGGCGACCAGCCCCAAGCGTCCTAGCCTTGGCATGCACGAGGCTTGGCTCATGTGTTTCCTTGTGATGGGGGACAGGGCCAAGATGGGACACTGCAGGTTAAGCCCATCCCCTCTTTGCCTACTCTCTAATGGGAATGTCCTCTCTGCTCATGAGGGCAGGGACTTCCCCAGTGCCTGACACAATGTCTGGAATTTTAGGGGCATGGCAGGTCTGGAGATGTGATTTCATCTGCATGGGGAGTTGGTAGCCTGGGTGGGCATTCCCTTCTTAGATGCAGAGGAGCTACTCCTGATCGTCTTAGAGAGTTCCCAGACTTGCCTAGGGTCACAGAGGAGGGCAAATTCCATGGGTCTTCTTGTCCCAGGTCTAGAGCTGGGACTTTGGCCAATCCAGTCCTGCCCTCTTTCCCTCCTGTATTGTAGAGGAGGAAGCTGAGGCCCATTGGCTGAAGGGGCTCATCTCCAGTCACACAGGGAAGGGTTGTCAGAGGCCAGCGTTGGCCCCAGAACCAGGGGGCCTTCCTTGGTGCCCCTGCCTCCCTCTGCCATGGCAGCCCCCCACAGCCCAGATGAGATTGGCTGCTTGTTTGGGGGCGGGGGGGGGGCTTCCTCTTTCATCATTTGTTCTGAGGACCTGGGGCTTGCCCTCTTTTGGCTTGTAAATGAACTTGTGTTTTACTAACCACAGCTGCACCACCCTGTATGTGAGCAGTTGCCCCGAGAGGTAGCAGGCATGTTGTTTGTTCAGCCTGTGGAGGGCTGTGGTGCAGGGCTTGACGGGCTGAGTTTGGTCACAGACTCTGAGTTTGGCCCCATCAGCTTCCCTCCCTGCTCCAGATCCACACTCTTGGCTGGAGCCTCCTTGTTTGGATGCCCCACCTCCTGACCATGGTCTCCAGCTCTCTGTGACTTTGGTGTTAACACTGCTTCTGTTAAAGCACCAGCAACCTCCTGGTCACCAAATCCAGCAGGCTGTTTCAGACCTCAGCTTAGCATTTGGTCCTGATGGTCAGCACTGCTCATCTACCCTGGCCCTTTCCCCCTTCTTGGAACTTTCTCTTTCCTTGACTCTGTTAGACTGGACTTTCCTAGTTTTCCTGCCCCACTCTGCTCCTGTCTCCTCTGCCACCTAAATATGGGGTCCCCAAGGTATTCTGTCAGTCATTTTCTCTCCACTCTGACTCCAGCTGCCTTCTCTGTGCTGATGACTCCCAAAGCCTTCACTCTAGGCCCACATTTCCAGCTGCTTGCTTAACAGCTGCACCCCACCCTCAGACTGGCATCTCCAGCACCAAGCTCCCCCAGCTCCATCCCCCCAACCCACCCATCTGTTGCTTTCCCTCTTCCTTTTCTCTTCTCCCAGGGCAGGTTCCCATAATCTCTCATCTGTTCCTGTGCAAGAGTTTCTAAACTGATCATCCTCTGGTCTCTCTTGTGCCCTCCCGTTGTCCCTCCTGGACATCGTGGCCAGAGTAATCTCCCTGAGACGCAGCTCTGTTCCTATCATTTGCCTGCATGGAGACCCTTTGTGGGTGCCCCAGGGAACCAGAAGCTTCCCCTCCTCACCTGCCCCTAGCAGCTCCAACTAACTTTTCCAAGTGACACTATCTGCCGTTCCCCACATGCCAGGCTTTCCTGCCTCCTCTTGTTGTCTCTGCCCACCGTGAAGACTGCCATGCCTCCACCTCCTGCTTCCAGACCCAGCTCTGATGTCACACGTCCTATGAGAAGGCTCCCCATCTCTCCCCGACCTGGGGATTGCTCTTGGTCTCGCCCACCTTTTAGCTTAATTGGACTCTATTGGGCACATGCCCACTGGCTGCTGGTTACTGCACGTCCACCTTCCCTGCCAGGCCCCCTGGGGCCCAGCCTTTGAGGGTGCCCACTATGACTGGGCACGGCCACTGCTGGCTTTGAGCCCGCCTCGGATTGTCTGTGGGAGAGCTTGCAGCTCCTCGGTCTGGTGTGTGGCCCAGGCTTCTGCAGTATTAACCTCTAAGTAGAATCAAGGTCTCCCTCCCTGCCCCCTGTCTGCCCTGGCCTCACCCTTGCAGTCCTTCTCTTCCTCCATGGCTCAGAGGCGCTGCCACCGGCTGGATTCATCCTTACCTCTGTCCCAGCCATGTCAGGTGTGCTAGTGAAGGCCTGTCTAGCTGCTTGGAGAGACCAGGTCTGTGACTCCTTGAGCTCCGGCAGGCCCTGCTGCAGTGGTACCAGCTCTGCCTCCTGGGTATTTGTGCTTAATCAGAATGTGTGTGTGTCTGTCTGTATAACATAGTCCCGCCCTGCCTCTTGTGAAGACTGCCGTTTAGATGTCTCGTGGAGTTTGTAGACAGGTCGCCTCAGTGTATGATGGGTGTGCGTCAGCAGTCCGTCAGTAAGGCCTCATTGCCCCTGCCGGGCCACATGCTCCACCATGTTTCCGGACACATTTCCCCAGGAATAACTATAGTCACATGTGCACACGTGCTCTGGGTTTAGCTCGTCTCTCTTGTGCACTGTTGTGCACTGTTTCTCAGGGAGCTTTTTGGATGCTTGCATCCTCCTTGGCAGCATCATCCCCATCCCATCCATCCACACCAACTGTCCCCCATCTCTCGGGGCGCTTGGGCCGTCCTGTTCTGAACGGCGTCAGGGCAGTGAGGAGTGTCTCTCTGTGGCTGCCTTGAGCCGTGCTCTCACTTGTGAGGCACAGGACTGAAGGCTGGGCCTCAGCTGATGACTCCTCTTGCTGGACCGGTTTGGACGGCCCTGAGGTAGACAGGGATAGATCCCTTGTTTATTAAGCACTTGTATGTGTCAGACATTCCTGCCAAGCACCAGGAATACAAATAGCTGTGCACGGACAGTCCCTGCCCAATGGGAAAGGCACAAGATAAAACATTGAGAGGGGGGTGAGCTTGGCCCTTCCGCAGGTGGGGAGGCCGCACCGCGGGGGAGGAGTGGTCTGTTTCTCGTCTCTTGCTTCTCTTTTTCATCGCACCAGATGACTTTGTATTTTTGTGCGACCCAAGTGATGGGCCTTGTCCCAAGATCATTTTTTCCCTTGCTATAATTTGAGATGAGAATACCACTTTGATTCTAGCTTTTTATGATTTTTTAAAAATTTTTATTCTTTTTTTCTTTTTGGAGGAGGAAGGGGAGGGTGATTGGGGTTAAGTGACTTGCCCAAGGTCACACAGCTACTAAGTGTGTCAGGTGTCTGAGGTCGGATTTGAACTCAGGTCCTCCTGACTCCAGGGCCAGTGCTCTATTCACTGCACCACCTAGCCGCCCCTATGATATTTTTAAAGTGCTTAATTAACTCTTTAGAGATTAATTTTCTTTTTAAAAACATTAACAGCTTCTTTAAAGTTATTTATATGGTTTAGTGGCTATTAAAAAAAACAATGATTAAGAAAGGAAAAATTTGTACTCCAGACCAGTCCGTTGACCTGCCTGCAAGGTGAGTGATGGATGATTTCTGCCAGGCATGGGCTGTATGTCCCTGGCCTCCCCCAGCACCTCTTCAGTTAGGCTCAGTACATCTTTGAAATAATTGTCTCAATGCCCATAGCCAGGGGCCAGCTTAAGGAGCCTTTATCTCTGGTGAAAGATTCTTATCTCCTTTTTAAAAAATATATTGTAAGCACAGCTGAACATTTGTGTGTATCATGAGGGGCAGCATGTATTGTGGACAGAAACCCAGCCTGGAGGCCAGGGCAGCCTGGGAGACTCCCAGTGTGTCACCTCAGTGCTCTAGGCCTCCTCTTAAGACTAGACAGATGCCCACTCTACTGTTCAAGGGGATTCCTTAGGCTGCTGGAGTGACGGGGACAGTCCTTATCCCTGATACAGTTCCTCCTGAGCCCGAGAGGGTCAGAGAAGCTGGGGCCGAGTGCCTGCCTCTGCCAGTTGTGGCGAGGGTTGAGGGAGGTCATTTACTTAGGCAGAAAGCACCGGCGGGCACCATGTGCTCACTGCCCTCCAAGTGGCTCGCTTGCCCTGTGATAGCTCTGAGATGTCTTGCTCCCTGCCCAGAGCTTCCTTGCTGCCTCATTAAAATGGTTATTTCAGTCACAGTTCCATCAGCTGGTTGGCAGAGTGGACAGAGCACCCAGCCTGGGGTCAGGAAGACCTGAAGTCAAGTAGGGCCTCAGACTCTTACTGGCTCTGTGACCCTGGGCAAGTCACTGAGCCCTGTTTGTCTCAGTTCAGTGGAGAAGGAAATGGCAAACCCCTCCAGTATCTTTGCCAAGAAAGCTGTGTGGATAGCATCATTCTGTGGTCTGTGGAGTCACAAAGAGCTGGACGTGACTGAGTGACCCTGACGTCTGGGGGAGGATGGAAAGGCCTTGTAGGAAATGACCCAGGAGCTCAGCTTTGAAGGAAATGAGGCATTCCAGAGTGTGGGGCGAGGGGGATTAGGTTGGGAGGGAGTGTATTCCAGGCCCCATGCAGAGGTTTGGAGATGGTGGATGGGGAGCAACAAGAAAGCCAGTTAGACTGGAGCAGAGAGGAAAAGTGGAACATTTAAATGTGAGCAGAGAAGCCCCAGGAGCCACCGTGGAGCTCCCTGAGCAGAGGCTGGGATAGTGAGGAGCAGGGAGGTGTGTGAGGCCGGGTCAGGCTGGGGGCTGGCCCAGGGCAGAGGCCTCCTTATCACGCCACCCCTTACTGTGTGATGCAGAACAGGCCTTTAGGGGCAGCTTGCTGATGGCCTGAGGAGGGGCCCTCCGCACTGGTGAGAGGGGAGGGTCCCAAGGAGCCCCAGGCAGCTTGGCCCTTAGCGGCCACATGTGGCCTCCTTGACTGTAGACTCCAGGTCAGGACTGACCTTCATCAGATGGGTGGGGGCTTCTCCTGCAGAGAAGACTGGTGACCTGTGCTGATGGCCGCCCTTCTGGCCTCTCCTCAGGTTCCTTAAGCTGCTGCTGGAGGCCATCAAAAGGAAGAGCAGCAAGGCGTCTTCCTTCAAGGCTGTGAGCACTCGGAGGGCTACTCAGCAGGACCTGGACGGCAGCGGGGAAATGGCAGGAAGTCGGGTGAGTGGGCAGGGCCCTTTTGAGGAACTGGAGGTGGAGGGGCCTCCAAGTCAAGGCTGAATGAAGAGCCGCCTTCAGCTGGAGGGCACAACCCCCAGGGGAAGCCCAGGCAGAGATCCCTCTGGTGCCCCCTGTGCTGGGCTGGGGTCCTCTCCTGGCCTGAGCCCTGTCCCACATTCTGAGTCAGGGCTGGCCAAAGGGGAGAGAAGGGGGCCACTTACGGCCTCCTGTGTGTCAGGCCCCTGCTGGTCACTGGGGTACTGGATGGTCCCAGTCCTCAAGCACCCTGCTACTGGAGTACAAATGCTCACACCGTTAATCAGATCAACGGTGTCTGCAGAGATAGATGAAAGGCCTTGGAGGGTCAGCCAAGGAGATGAGCTGAGCTTTGGGAGGGACTCTAGTAGAGGGGGATAGGGAGAGCCCTCTGGCGTGGAGATCCAGGAGCTGAGATGTGGGATGTGGGGCCAGCTGAACTGGAGAGGGCTGTCAGAGCCACGGCAGGGCAGGGAGGAAGGCGAGGCCTGCCTTGGTCATTCTTGGCAGTCAGGCCTGGGCTTGGATTGGTTGGGCCGGAGGGTGATGTGCCAGCTCAGGTGGGGTGGCAGTGCCCTCACTTGGTGGGGCCTTGTTCACTGACTCACCCAGACAGCCGGGAGAGGGGCTGGGCCCAGGGGCTCCTCAGAAGCCTGTATTGGAGCAGGGGTCTTTTTCTTCCTAAGTCTCTCCCCAGACTCTGTTGGGGAGGGGCATTGCTTTTGGGGGGGCACTTGATGCACATGTATGTGTGTGGGTGGGGGGTAGGCAGAGGGGCCCGGGCTGAGGATGGAGCCCTCCCCCCTGGCAGCACTGGGCTTAGAGGTGCCTGTGGTCCCATTGCAGGAGGATCGGGAGGGCGACCATGAAGGGGAGGAACAGATTGTGGATGACGACGCTGACGAAGGAGACACTGATGCCACAGATAAGAAGTGGAAGAAGAAGCAGGAGGAGGAGGTGAGGGTCCTGGGAGCATGGGAGCCCCCCCCCGCACCCCCTGCTGTGGGGCTGGAATCTTGGCTCTTCTGGGGGCTTGGCCTCTGAAATGAGGGCGTCAGCCCTATGAACTGCTGGGTTTTTAGTTGGAAATAGGTCCTCCAGCCCAAGACCCTCATGTTACAGATGAGCAAACAGGGGCCAGGGAGGGTCAGGGAGTCGTTCTCCATCGGCCAAATCACATGTCTGACAGTCACCCCCGTTCAGTAAAGGCTGGGAGGCCGGTCACCTCTGCTTGGACCTTCGTGGCCTAGCCCCCTCCTCCCTCTGCAAGCCCACTTCACCCCATGTCCTTTACCATCTGGCATCATTGGCCTCCTGGGCACCCTCCTCCCCTGGGCCTGGGATGCTTTCCTTCCTCATGTCCACTCCCTGGCTTCCCTGACCTCCTCCAGGTCCCAGCTAAAGCACCCCTTCAGCAGGAAGCTTTGTCAGAGCCCCATAAAGCCAGATAACCTTATTGTACAGAGTCGTCTGCCTGTCGTCTTCCCGTTAGACTGTGAGCTCCCTGAGGCAGGGACTGTGCTTGCCTTTCTCTGAATCCCTGGAGCTTAGCCCAGTGGTTGGCATGTAGATAGTAGGTGCTTAATAAATGCTTGTGGGCCTGACTTGTGCAGGATCACAGTAGCAGTATAAGTGGTAGGTCTGTGTGCCCAGCCTGGCCCTTGATCTGTCAGGAGCGTGGGAGAGCTGATGGACGGTGTGAAAGGAAAGGCCACAGCCCAGGCACGTGGGGCCATATCCCACGCACATCCCTCGCCCCAGCCTGGGGGCCGAGCATGGGTGACCCCTGCCAGGAGGGCAGGGGACCATCAGGGATGGAGCCAGAGGCCAGGGTCCCCTCAGGCCGCAGGAGGCTGAGTGCAGGGGAGCGTGGGGCCGTCTTGGCTCGGCTTGCCCGCAGTCCCCCTTTCACATCCCTGGGGTAGAGCTTCCATGAGAAGTAGAGGCCTGGGTGATACCAGTGACAGTGTCAGGCTTTGACTACTCATTGCTCTGCATACAGCCACCCTGGAGGGGGTGCCTGGGGCTGCTGCCCTCAGAACACACGGGGCAGACGCTGCAGGCACTGAGGAGTGCTAGGACATGGGAGGAGAAGCAGAGCCCCTGGGGTGGGCCCCATCACGGAGGGGTGCAGGGTAGCCGTGCTGGGCACACATCGGGGGTGCTTCCTGACTGCACACACACAGTGCTGGACAGTCTGCTGGCCTGGGGCACAGGGGCTCGCAGCACGGACCCCCTTCACTCCCTGCTCACTTCTCGTCCTCTGTTCTTACCCAGGTGGATTATGAGAGTGAGGAGGAGGAGCAGGAAGAAGAAAATGAAGAGGAGAATGAGCGAGAGGAGGAGGGCGCTAAGCCGGAAGGGGGGGCCCCTGAGCCAGGGCCCTCAGGCGGGGAGGGCGGCCAGGGCCCGGACACTGAGATGCCAGAGCTGTCCTCAGCAGCGCCCAGCAAGAAGCGAACACACAGGCACGGGCCCTCAGGGGCCGAAGTGGAGCGCAGGGTGGAGGCCGTGCGGAACATTCACTTGTCCATCCAGGATTACGTGTTCGACGTGGAGGAGGGCCTGTGGTGTGAGGTAGGAGCGCTGGGGGCTGGGGGAGGCAGAACAGAGAGCCCAGGCTGAGCTCTGTGGTAGGCCTTGAATGCTGGTCCCAGCCCTAGAGCCAGGTGGGTTCACAGAGCCCATCCAGCCCAAACCACTCAGTTTGGTGAGACCCAGGGTAACACAGGGTGTCAGCAGGATTCAAACCCAGGACCTCTTCTGTTCATTTGGATGGTCTGATGTGTAATCACCTGGGGGCAGGATAAGAGGGGGGCTGTGCAGAGAGGCAGCCAGAGTGTCCAGGGCAAGGGATGACGGGAAGCCTCGGCTGCTCCAGAGGGCTCAGAAAGGCCACGGCCTTCAGTGACAAAGGGATCTGGGGGACGCTTTGAGAGAGGCCTTTGAGCTGAATGGGGAGGGAGGAGGAAGAGAGGTGGTGAGGGCTGGGGCAGCGGGGGCTGGAGTGTGGGATGGGAGGCCAGGGTATCCTGAGTGTGGACTGGGCAAGGCAAATGGGGGACAGCCCCAGGGAAGGGACTGGCTGACTGGCTGCTTTCTCAAAGGTGAGATCCCTGTGTAAGAAGATGCTACCTGCTCTGGGGTCATTAGGCCTCTCCCTCTCACACCTTCCATCTTGATGCCCCCAGTGCACCTCCTGTGTCCCCTCTCCCAGGCTTCCCAAACCCCAGAGCCAGGAGGAGGAGTGGGTGCACGCCCTGCTCCCCTAGACCAGCCACGGCTGAGTGGCAGGCCTTTGGCTCGCTTGGCCTTAGTTATACCTTGAACAGAGACACCCTCCACTATCCCTTGGACATCTCACACCTGCCCACCTCTCCTCCCACCCCCCAGTCCTCTTGCCCTGAGCCAGGACTACAGTCTGCTTCCCAAGCAGCACAGAGGCCCTGTCTGAACACGAGGCCTCACCATGCACCCCTGGGGCCTGCCTTCTCTCCAGGTAACAATGAAGCTGCCACTGATGAAGGTGCACTTTGACCTGTGCTCGCTGGTGGTCTCCTTGGCCCACAGTGCTGTCATCTATGAGACCAGGGGAATCACCCGCTGCCTCCTCAACGACACCACCAACAAAAAGCAGGAGAAGGAGCTTGTTCTGAATACAGAGGGCATCAACCTGCCCGAGCTGTTCAAGTATGCAGATGTATGTGACATTCCTGCCCTGTGCTGCCCTTTCTGGGCCTGGCACAAGCAGTGCTGGGCCCCCCCACCCAGCCCCAGGTGCCTCCGCTGCAGGTCTGCCTTAGGCCACAGTGGCTTTGCAGCTTCTCCCTAAGGCTCCCTTCTTTAAAAGCTTACCAGCCACAGAAGGAAGGGTGGCTGCTGGTGCAAGGGCCCCAGCTTGGGTGATTTGTGTGAGTTCAGTGGCCAAAGCCAGTATCACAGCATGTGTTCAGTTCAGGACCACCCGGGGCCGCTCTGAAACCAGAGCAGAGGTAACCCTGGGATGGAGGCCCTGCTACCTGGGGCCTGGTGGGTGGTAGGGGAGCTGGGAACACCTCCATCAGGGAGCCTGGCTTGTGGCTTCCCTGGGGAAGCTGTCCTTGAGACTAGTCATTCTTACAGGTTAAAAAAATAGCAGCCCTCTGGGTATTGAGCCATGTTGCTACTCTTTGTAATGGGGATAAGCTGCTGGGGCCCTGGCGTGTGTGTGTGTCTTTGTGTCTGTGTCTGTGTGTGTCTGTGTGTTCCTTCCAGTCCTTGCCCCTCTGGCCCTGGCATGTTCCCTGGCCTCATGACCTCAGTGTCCAAGTGCAGGGTCTCTGGGGCTGTGGGTGGAGAGGCTGGGGCTGGTCACTCTGAACAAATAACTTCCTTCCTTCCTCTCCGTAGGTCTTGGACCTTCGCCGTCTCTATTCCAATGACATCCACGCCATGGCTAACACATATGGCATTGAGGCTGCCCTGCGGGTGATTGAGAAGGAGATCAGAGATGTGTTTGCTGTGTATGGTGAGGGGCTTTCCTGCTCTAAAAGTGTACCACAGGTCCTGGAGGCAGGGATGGAGGTGTGGAGCTCAGTGAAGGGAGCGCCTGTGAAGGAGGGGCAGTGCTGGAGGTCTGCATGTGCCCTATAGTGTCTTCAACAGCCCCGGTTCCCTGCATTGTGCCAGACTGTCTCATGGAGGACGGGCCACTGACAGGCTGCCACCAGGGCAGGCTTTCTGGGTCTCATTATAGTGCTCCCTCCGCCAGGACAGGTGGCAGCACATCCATAACCTTTCAGTCTGTGCCCTTCAGCCCAGAGTTTTCTGTCCATGGAGCCTCTGCCCTCCAGGGCTGTCCATCTTGTTCCCTCACTTGGGCTGTGTGACAGGCCATCTTTTCTTCTGGCTGCGTGTGTCATGCTGTTCCTTATCTAGAAGTAGTCATGGATGAGATATGGTGGCTGGCTCACGCCCACTGTACCTCTTGGCCTTTCTGTCTCCTGAGGTCACAGGACTGCATCAGGACTGTATAGCATCACCTCCTATATAGACATATATATGTATGTATACACATATGTGTGTGTGTGTGTGTGTGTGTGTGTGTGTGTGTATACATTTCTATTCCCTTTAACTATCTTCATACTGAGAAAAGCTTCATAAGTTACAGTTATCGTTTTTCCATGTAGGAATGTAAATAGTTCAGCTTTGATAGGTTCCTTATGATTTCTTTTCCCTGTTTACCTTCTCATGCTTCTCTTGTTTCTTGTATTTGAAAGTCAGATTTTCTATTCAACTCTGGTTTTTTCATCAAGAATGCTTGAAAGTCCTCTATTCCACTGAATAACCATATTTTCCCCTGAAACAAAATACTCAGTTTTGCTGGGTAGGTGATTCTTGGTTTTAATCCCAGCTCCTTTGACCTCCGGAATATCATATTCCAAGCCCTTCAATCCCTCAGTGCAGAAGCTGCCAGATCCTGTGTTATCCTGATTGTGTTTCCACAATATTCAAATTGTTTCTTCTTGGCTTATTATAATATTTTCTCCTTGATCTGGATACTCCGGAACCTGGCTATAATATTCCTAGGAGTTTTCTTTTGGGGATCTTTTTCAGGAGGTGATGGGTAGATTCTTTTTTTTTTTTTTTTAAAGCAATTGGGGTTAAGTAACTTGCTCAAGGTTACACGGCTAGTCATTATTTATGCGTGGGTGCTCATTTTCTGAGGCCGGATCTGATCTTGGGTCATCCCAACTCCGAGGCCGGCGCTCTTACTCACTGCGCCACCTAGCCGCCCCTTTAGGGCAATTGGGGTTAAGTAACTTGCCCAAGGTTACACGGCTAGGTTTTTGTTTGTGGGGATTAAGTGTCGGAGGCCGGCTCTGAACTCAGGTCCTTCTGATTCCAGGGCCGGCGCCTCATTCACTGCGCCACCTAGCCGCTCGGGTAGATTCTTTCAACCTCTATTTTGCCTTCTGGTTCTAAAACATCAGGGTAGTTTTCCTTGAGAATTTCTTGAAGGGTGATTTCTAGGTTCTTTCTTTGATCATGGCTTTCAGGTAGTCCAATAAATTTTAAATTATCTCTCCTGGATCTCTTTTCCAGGTCAGTGGTTTTTCCCATGAGATATTTCATATTGCCTTCTATTCTTTCATTTGTTTGGATCTGTTTAATAGTATCTTGATTTCTCATAAAGTCACTAGCTTCCATTTGCTCCAGTCTAATTCTGAAGGAATGATTCTCTTCAGTGAGCTTTTAAGATTCTTTTTCCATCTGGCAAATTTGGCTTTTTAAGGCATTCTTCTCCTCATTGGCTTTTTGGGCCTCTTTTGCCATTTGAGTTAGTTTATTTTTTAAGGTGTTATTTTCTTCAGTCAGGCTGTTGACTCTCATTTCATAATTTTCTTGCATTGTTCTCATTTCTCTTCCCAATTTTTCCTCCTCTTCTCTTATTTGGTTTTCAAAATCCTTCTTAAGCTCCTCTATGGCCTGTAACCAGCTCATGTTTTTCTTGGAAGCTTTTGGTGCAGGAATTCTGACTTCACTGTCTTCCTTCTGTTCCATGCTTTCATCCTTTTTGTCCCCAAAATAGGATTCTAATGTCAGACCACTGTGCTTGCTTAGCTTCCTTGGTTTGCTCATATTGCCACTCAATTACTTGACTTTTGAGTTTTTTGCCACAGTAGGACTCTGCTTCCAGAGAGGAGAGCGTTCTGGAGAGTTCACATTTCACCTCAGAGGCTGTGGAGAGCCAGCCCCAAAGGGCTGTGAATGTGAGAGTGACCAGGTGTCTCACCTGGTATAGTCTCAGCCTGAGAATTAGTGAAGAGCCTCAAGGGTATTTGTCTTGGTTGCCCTTGGTCCATGTCCTGTTAAGCCTACCCCCTCCCCAGTCTCTGTGATAACCCTTGCCTGTTTTCTTCCTTCCCTGCAGGCATAGCTGTGGATCCTCGCCACCTCTCCCTGGTGGCTGATTACATGTGCTTTGAAGGTGTTTACAAACCACTGAACCGATTTGGCATTCAGTCCAACTCCTCCCCTCTGCAGCAGATGACATTTGAGACCAGCTTCAAGTTCTTGAAGGAGGCGACCATGATGGGTCAGTGGCTGAAGGGGCTCTGGGTTCACTGGCTTCCCCTGCCCTTTGCTTGGGGTCCTGCCATGGCTTCCAACTCTCTCCTGGGCTGCACTCAGCTGTTTGATGAATGAAATGAGTTAGCTTTGGGCAGGCAGGGTGGGAAAGAAGCAGAAATGGTGCTGTCTGAGGAAGGTCTTGCTGGTGACATTCATCTTTATGAAGCATGTTGACCTCAGGCCCCTGATGGGCGCACCTTCCAGGGCACATCTTGAGGCTTGTCTGGCCATTCCTAAAATGTCCCCAGGGTCTTCTGTGGGAGCGACCTCACCTGGAGAACATCCCTCCTGGCTGGAGTCAGTTTCCTCTCTTGGGCCATGACTCCCTTGCCTGACCTTCTCCTGATGCTTGGCCACACTCTCCATCCAGCATCTCCCTGGAGTCCAGCAGAGCTGCCTTAGGTGGAAATTCCAAAAGGGCACAAGGGGATCCAGCTCTTCATTTGGGATGGGAAGTCAGGCAGGAGCGCTGACTGAATCATGACTTAGATTGCATCTGCCCTGTGGGTCCTGTCCATAAGCAGGATTAACTGGTGTCTCCCCTCTGTTTGTGCTAGGTGCCCACGATGAGCTGAGGTCACCTTCGGCCTGCCTGGTGGTCGGGAAGGTGGTCAAGGGAGGAACGGGCCTGTTCGACCTCAAACAGCCGCTGAGATAGCCGTAGCTCCCTCCTGCTTGGTGTGCACAGATGGCCTGGGAAGATGGAGGCTGGCGTGTACACAGGACCTACCTCACCTCCTCAGGGGAAAGATACCTGGACTACACTTTGGGAAGGCCAGTGCCTGGTGCCACAGTCATGACCTTCCTGCTGTCCTGATGGAGGCTCTCCCACCTATTTGCTGTGTTACTGTGGAGCAAACCCTGACCTCTCTTTGCTATCTTGACTCCATCCAGAAATATGAGCGTCAGTTGGTCACATGCTCACCCAAAGTCTTCTAAGTACCAGCTGTGGGCCCACCAGGCCCAGGGCTAGGCCCTGGGGATTCAGAGACCTTGCATTCTGTGGGGCAGATACCCTCTCCATATGTGAGGATATTCAGAATAAACCTAAACTTAAGAGATACCAGGTGGCTTAGTGCCGGTGTTGAGGGAGGACACTGGCGGGGTGTGGGGGGGCAGGGAGCAGGGGCTGTGCCTCTAAGGGGAAGCAGACATCCTCACCATAAGTTTATGGGCCATTGTAATGCCAAGCAAAGGCAACTTCCAAAGTTCAAAATACCAGCATAGCTGCTCTCCATTTTATTCAGTGACAAATTAAGAACAGAGAAAATCAAAATACAGCATTATTCAAAATACAGTATTCACCAAGTGTAATTCAATAATTTCCAAGTACTACTCCACTCCCTAGGCAATACATTTAGTCAGTCACAAAGCCCTTCTTCTCAAATGGAGATTAGTTTCCAACCATATACAAAGTACATTCATTTGGTCAGTCACAGAGCACAAAAAGTCAAAAGTTTCCCACCTGTGGATCACAACTGAAAAGGCCATCTACCCCTGAGTTACAACAAGCTTAAGATATCATCACAGCATTTAATACCCAAAGAGAGGTCTTTTCCTCATCTTGACCCAAGGCAAGTTCTCAGCAATCTCTGTTTCTGGGGAGACAAAGCTGAACAAGGCCACAAGATACATTGCCAGTGTCCTCATTAATTCGTTCTCTGTCTGAAGAACAGTCCTAGGGCCCTTGAAAACATCAAGACCTTCTTCCAGGATTTCTGTAAATATATAAGAAAATCATTCTTCAGGGCTTCTGAACCAACAGCAAGGTTCCAGGACCTCTGCAACAACAGCACTGTCCTTCACCAACAGACAAATCTGGCAAAACAACAAAACAGACAAAGTACCAGCATCACAGCCATGTCTCCTCAGTCCTTGGCAGCAGCTCCGGGTGGCAACTTTCAAAAGTCCTGGGCAGCTCGAACTGGCCCTCAGCAATTCTCTCTCTACCTCCACGATGTTGCTTCCAAAAGTTCTGCCTCTGTCTCTCTCTGCTTGTGCCTCTAAATCCACAGCATCAGTTCCTCCCAGTTCAGCTCTCTCTTTTCACGTCAACAAGTCCATTCCACAAGTGGGATTCACAAGATCTGGGTTTTAACACTCAACCCAAAAACCAAGCCAATACAGGGGGATCTTTAAATTCCATTACTATTACAGCCATAAGTGTTGCAAAAAGTGTGTCCAGTTCCTCCTGCCTTTGCTGGAAGTGGTGCATGCTTTGCCTGTGGCCTCTCCTGGTATTTTTAGAGATTGGATTTTGGAATCCACAAGTAGCAGCTGATGCTGTGTCCAGGAAGGGGTGAAGGGAGACTGTGCATGTGGACAGAGGGAAGGGCGCTGTGATCGACGGGCCATGTTTGCCTGGGCTCTGAGTCAGCAGGGATGGAATCTGCCGACCACGAAATGACTGTGACAGCAGTTATTCCAGGAGGCCTTGGGAGCAGATGAAACCACAGGCTTCAAAAAAACCCTGACCCTCAAGTGACTCAGCTTCCTGCCCCCTGTCTGAAGCCGCAGCCTCTGCCTGGCGCCGTGTCTGGGCTGGGCTGCAGGGGAGGGGCCTCGGTGGGGGAGGTTAGCCTCAGGCTGAGGGGAAGGACCACCAGGTGGGCGAGGGGCAGCCTCTCCTGACCTCTGGCACTTCAGGGTGCTTTCTACATTGGGCATTTTGGTTTTCTGCTATAGGACCTTTGTCTTGCATCCCACTCAGGGTTTCCAGGCCCCCATTGCTGGGAGCCTCTCAGACCATTGCCTCATTGTCATCTGTGTGACTGGCAGCCGTCCAGCCAGACGTGTGTCCCTCTTCTCCACTCCTTCCCCACCAGTTCAATCACATCTCATCCACCTGTCTGGGGCATTTGAATGAGGGGACTGTGGATTTCCCTGGTTCCAGTCATTGTTTCAGACAGCAAAACATGTCCCCCACCCCAGCCTGGCTGCCTTTTCTTTGGTAGATCGGCTCTGGCTCTCAGTTATGAATAGGGATGTGCATTAGGACTCGTACATGTGACCTTCTAGGTCCTTAAGTGAGGCCTCTTAACTGAATCCAGATTTTACAGAATAGGTCCTAAGGATTCAGTCAAAAGGCTGTACTTCAGGACCTAGAAAGCTGCAGGTTCCCCACCCCTGAACTAAAGGCTCACTTTCTCTTTTGGTTTCATGTTATTTCGTCCCGGGCCAAGTAATGACCCCAAGAAACCTCATGGGGTGGGGGTTTGCCTCCTTATCTCGAGGCTCCAAACCCTGGCATGACAAGGGGGGGAGATGATAACTCCAAGTGTGTCTTTCACATCCTTGTCACTGGCATGAGAAGTTAACAGGAATAAGTATCAGAATCAGGTTTGCCTTATGCTAAAGCAGGGCTTCTGGGGCTCAAGTATTTGGGGGTCCAGGACCCCTGGGCAGTCTGGGGAAGCCTGTGGGTCCCTCCTCAGAATAACGGTTTTGAAGGCATCAAATAAAAAAGTTACAAAGGAAACAAGTTATTTCCAATGGATAGTCCTCAAAATCTTTTTGAAAAAGTAGTTCAGGGACTCCCAGTGAGGGGGTCCCGAGCTAAAGGGACCACTTTGGCAAGAACTGAGGCCGGGGCCACACTCTTCCCTTCCTTGCAGGCCCGGATGCCCCCTCTGTTGTGACCTGAACTCTTGTGGCGTCCTCCTCTGAGACTCTTGGCTTCTAGTTCCCCCTCTCAGTGATCTGCCTTCCACGCGGCTGCCAAGATAATCTTCCTGAAGTGTGAGGCTGCCCATGTCACTCCTAGCATTTCCTACTGTTTCTGGCCATCCATTTTCAGATTGTTTAAATTCAGCAAACACTCATTAATCCTCAGCGTGACACATGCTAAACTCAAAGGCTCAAGCCAGAACCAGTCCCAGCTGACAAAGAGTTTATACTTTCCTGGGGGTGGTGCACGATGCATTTACACAGAAAATGTGGTCATCTCTGCCATCTGCCCATCTGCGCTGATGCTGCTCTGTCTGGACCCGCAGACCCCCTGAGACCGTGCTTTGAAAGCCCTAGGGACGGGCTTTTAGCCAGCACAGATGCCCCTGGCTCCACACAGCCCTTCCCCTGCCCTGGATCTGAGAACAGTAATCGATTCTGCTGTTATTTCTGGAAAGGACATGTCAGTGACTTCCCTGTGGCTCCCCCTCCTAGAACATAAGCTCTTCATCGATTGGGCTTAGCATCTTATTACTGGTAGTAATCCCTAATATTTATGTGGTTTCTGTGTGCCGGCCACTGCTCAGTGCTGTAGAAATACTGTCCTATTTGCTGTTCATGATAACCCTGCAGGCTAGGTGCTTTTATGATCTCTATTTTTACAGGTGAGGCAGGCAGAGGAAAATTGACTTGCCCAGGGTCACACATCTAGTAAGTGTATGAGGCAGTGTTGGATACCAGGTTTCCTTAACTTCAGGCCGGTTACTCTTTCCACCACCCCACTTAGCTGCCGACCCTTTATTGCTTAATATAATATAATATAATATAATATAATATAATATAATATAATATAATATAATATAATATAATATAATATAAAAATAATAATGCTTTTCTTTCATTCATTTATTCATTTAAGATAGATGAATTAATCGCTAGAATGGACCATAGGACCATTCCATGGACCATCTGCAGTCTGACCATTTCATTCCTTTATTTAAGAAGTTTCTCTGTCTCCCTATTGCCTTTGGGAGCCTGAAATTTAAAGCCCTCCACAATCCAACTCTTCACTTTTCTGGATTTGCCTTCAGAGACTTGTCCTGTCAACTAGACTGCCTTGCTGTTTGTGTTAAGGATGAGGGTCAGCCTTAGATCTGGCACTTAAGGGATTGCTTGGTAATAGCTTCAGTTGAATGATGAAGTCAAAGGCCAGATTATAAAGGGTTGAGAAGTGAGAATTCCATTTTCAATGACATTTATTAAGCACCGACTGTGTGTCAGGCAAAGGATAGTCTCAACACTCCAGGAGCTTACATTGTAATGGAGGATACTATAGAAATAAAGCAAACTATTCAGGGTCCATAGGAGGTCTGACAGAGGGAAGGCTTCCTGTAGGAGGTGGGATTTTAGTTGGGACTTAAAGGAAGCCAGGAAGGTCGGTAATCAGAGTGGAGGAGGGAGAGCATCCCAGGCATGGGGCAGAGCTCGGAGGGGGAGGGTCTTGCTTGGGTCTTGTGTGACTTGCTGTCCCTGGGTTGATGCATTGGAGAATGAGGTGTGGGAAGTCTGGAGTGGTAGGAGGAGGCTTGGTTATGAAGAGGAAGAGGAGGTGACAGGTGTAGACAGTTTCTTCTAGGAGTTTATGAAACGGAGAAGAGGTACAGGACCTGGGGGTAACAGGTTCAAATGAAGGATTTGGGGTTTTTTTTAAAGAATTAGGGGAAAACTGGACAAATTTGTAGGCAGCAATGAATGAAACCATAGATTAAGAGACTGAAGATTAAAGACAGGGCAGATCTCTTGGTGGGACAGAGACCCTAAGAGGGCTTCATGATGAACGCATTCATAGGGAAACAACTTTCTAGGTGTTTTACAGAAATAAGTGGGAGAGTGCTTTCTAAGAAAGGGGGAGCAGAGCAGACACCAGGTGCCCCAGGCTCTGCTCAGCCGCACGTCTCTGGGAGGCAAGTTATTACTGTGGCTGTTATCATCACCTAATGATGGTTATGTTGTCCCTATTTATTATGGCCGTTAGCGTCTCCATTCTACAGTTGGGGAAACTGAGCCAAACACGTTAAGTGACTTGCTCAGGTCATGCAGCTCTTGAGTGTCAGAGACTGGATTTGAGCTACCAATTCCCAGCTTAGTGCTCTAACCACTGTCCCAGCTGCCCAAGAAAGAGTTCTTTAAATTTGTCTGCTCTGTATCCTAAGGCCTCAACCTCTGTGCCAGACACTGTGTTAGGAGCTGGAGACACAAGACAGCCCCTGCCCTCAAGGAAATTGTACCTGGGGGATGAATGAAAAGGCATTTATTCAGCATTAATTAATTATTAATTAAGTAATGATTAAGTCTTTACTAGATTGCACACACATACACATGGTGCAGGGACAGGAGGAGGCAAAGTGTTTATAGATGCCCTGAGAAGGGTGTTGAGGCCCAGTTCAGAGCCCGAGGCTCAGGCAGTGTCCAAGGTTCTAGGCAAAGGGAAGCAGAGAGAATAAAACAGAACAGAGGCAGCACACATTGAGTCCAAGGCTTGCAAGAAGGTCCCAAGCATACTGCCTCTGCCTTTATGATCAGTCATTCCATCTCCTCTGCATTTGACAAGAAGTTCTAAGGCAGCTAGGTGGTGTGGTGGAGAGAGGGTTGAACCTGGAGTCAGGAAGACCTGAGTTCAAATCCGGCCTCAGATACCTCCTAGCTGTGTGACCCTGGGCAAGTTACTTAACCTCTGTCTGCCTCAGTTTCCTCAACTTTAAAATGGAGATACTAATGACAATAAGATATAGGGAATAGTAATATAGAAATAATACTAACCTACATCCCAGGGTTGCTGTGAGGATCAAGTAATATCTATCAATGGGTACAAATATTAATACCTGTAATTTTTTGTAAGCCCCGAAGTCCCTCATAAATGATAGCTGTTATTTCTCTGTTCCAAGCACATGGATAAGTGCTGAGGAATGCACACATTTCCACCCCCCCCCAAAAAAATAAGTCCCTGCCCTCAGGGAGCACACAGTCTAATGGGGGAGACAGCAAGGCACAGATTGTACATAGATTTATGCAGTGTAAATGGGGGTTGGTATCAGAGGGGAAGGCCCTAGCAGCGAGGGTGTCTCAAGGGCAGCTCACTGCTTTGCCCTTTAAGTGGACCGACTGTCTGCTGACTGAAGGAAGGGCTTTTAGGGGTGGAAGAAATTTAGGAGAGTTAGGATTTAAGGAATCTGGGGAGGGGGGAAGCAGGATCTTACAGAATGATTACTAGGTTGGGTTCTTTCTAGTCCAAAAGCAGTTCTCCTTCCAGAACAAAAAGAAGCAAAAGTCAGAATAGAACCATTTGCCCCACCCCCCCCCTTCTCCCAGCAATGCCCTTATTCGTATCTCAGCCTCTGCTTTCAAAAGAAAGACCCCAGGTCCCTGTCCTTAGGCTTCCTGGCCAGGCTTATCTTCATTCTGAAGCTTTGTCGCTCCAGACACTCTGGTACTTTGTTTGCTTGTTCTTTATATGACTTCTCTTGGCATCTTTTGTTTTCATATCACCTTTATTTCTGGATATATCCTTCCTACATCCTCTACTCCATGAGCCATCCCCAAGGTTTTGAAAAGAGAAATAAAGGCTGTTAAGCAGAAGCAGTCAACAAAGTGATCACATCTGACAATATATGGGATATTTCATACCCATAATCCTCTACCTCTGCAAAGTTTGGAATTATATGTATTTCCTCCATTCTTCTCTGACTTCGAGCTTGGTCCTGACCCCTTTTAAAAGGAGGATTCTGTCACAGTTGTGTATTTGTCCCACTCTATCTTCAACTGCTTCCATACTTTGTAAGACCCGAGTTGGCAGGTGGGTTCTCTGTAAATCCACCTTGATATCTTCATAAAGTTCTCTTATTTCATCAGAATGTGTCCTCAGAGCTTCATTCAACAGAGTTCAGTCTCCTCAACTGACTTCCCCAAGAGAATTTTTATCCATGGGATCCTGTCTGTCCTTCCTTCTGAACCCTTTGAAATCTAATTGACAGTTGGGGACCAGGGGAGAAACACCCCAACCCCTCTGTGGTATCCCTAAAACCATGTCAGACCTTGCCCAGATTTCTTCTCCTCTCAAACTTTAGGATGGAATGGTCACTTCCCCCCAAGGTTCCCATCATTTCCACCTCAGTAATCTATATCTGGCCACTGGACCCAGATGTCTCCAGAGGAGAAAGTGAGGCTGGTGCCTCTGCACAGCCCTGCCTCACTTAAATCCAATTCACTGGCAAATCATGGCATCCCCTTTCTGATGTCATGGTCCTCTTCAGGAATAAAGGACGAACAAACAGCAACAACCTCTTCAGAAATCAAACAGTCAACATTTATTTAGCACCTGCTTTGAACCAGGCACACTGTGCTAAGCTCAACCACCACTTCTTCCCTGGTGATGAGAATCAGGTCTAGAATAATAAAAGGAGAAAAGGGGATACACACTCTGTCCCCCTTAATGCTAGTATCTTTCTTCTGTTGATTATCTCCAGTGAATCCTGTCCATATCTTATTGGGTACATAGTTATTTGCTTGTTCCCTCCCCCATTAGACTGGAAACTCCTTGAAGGGAGGCACTGTTTTTTAGCTCTTGCAAGCCAGTTAAAATTGAACACACTGTTCCCAAATCTGAGGGGATTCAGAATATCATCAAGCAGATTTCCAGGGAAACACACGAGTCTGCGGATATCATCAGAAATCGGATGGTTCCCAGATGCAAATTGTATTTTTTGCTTTTAGTTTGAGTAAAGTGTTTAAAGGTATCAACAAGGTGTGAGTGAATGAAGAAGATACTTGGAGTCTACGTTGGGCTGTCCAGGGGCATCCGGGCATTCTGCTGCCTAGTCATAGAAGTTATATTGTTTATAAACCTTTGATTTTACCTGTACCTGTTGGTGCAGGAGGAATGGACTTCCTGGGAAGGACATTGGTGAGTGAGGTGCTGCAGATGTCATGTGCCTTTTTCATGCAACAGCAAACATTTGGTGGAAATAAATTATTGGACTGTGTTCTCTGAAAAACCATGTTGTGGAATGGTTATGCTCCAGCTGAATTTTCCCTTGAAAGAACAAGAAGCCTTTCTGTGTAAAGTCATAATCCCCAAATGTGGTGTTCTCAATATTGTGATGGAACCGTTTGTTTTTTTTTAAAGAGAAGTTTTTGACAACTACCTTGTCCCAATGATCATTAGTTATTATAGGCTATTAGAAGAAACCCTATGTGCACGTGAACTTTTAAGTATTCCTAAAACCCAAGGAATCAACAGCTGGCCTGTTAAAAGCAAGGAAAGTACTCACTGAAAATTTACAGAAGCATTCACATGTATTCTGGAGAGCCTTTATCTCTCTGATCCATGGCAAATTGGAAAACAAGTTGGGGTCCATGAAAAAGCATTCTGGTGTGTTCTCCACTGTCAGTCATCAGTAATTAGTATCCCAGTTCTGTTTGACTAATTAACATTGATTAGCTTTTTTTTTCTTTTTTTAAATCAATATATTTTTAATTTTCAACATGTACTTCCATAAGTTTTAAATTTTCTCCCTCTCTCTCCTCTTCTCCCTCCCCAAGATGGCATGCAATCTGATATAGGCTCTACATACACATTCCTATTAAGCATTCCTATTTCCACATCAGTCATGTTGAGTGGAAGAATTATAACAAATGAGAGAAACCATGAGCAAGGAAAAACAAAACAAACTGCTTCACTGTGCTTTCAGACTCCATAGTTATTTCTCTGGATGGGGATGGCATTTTCCATTATGAGTCCTTAGGAATTGTTTTAGGTCCTTGCATTGCTGAGAAGGGCCAAGTCTTATCAGAATCAGTCACCACACACTGTGGCTGTTACTGTGTACAATGTTCTGGTTCTGCTCACTTTCGTTGGTTAGCTTTTACAAAGGAGCAAGATCCATGGCAAATGGGAAAATGAGTCGGGGTTCATATAATTCCCAGACACATCCCCCAGGGAACATTTGAGGATATGCATGCATTTGTCAATAATGTTGTGTACAAATCGGAATGTCTGCAAGTTGAAAATATGGTTCTGAATGCATGGAATCTTGTAGCCACTGTATTCCTGCAGACTTTATCAAGGATGGACTTTGATGTTTTGATTGAAAAGACTGTCTGGCTGAAAGGTTTATCACAAGCCTTTGGAGGATTTCTAATTTGGCCTGATAATATAGCTTCTGACTAAGTTATACATTCTTCCCTTCTTCTGCACTCTAATATTGTCAATGTTATCAGGGATCAGTTGGTTCTGAAAGAGGAAAGTGGAGAACCGGAGCTCACTGAAGCATCCCTTTTTCCCCAGATTTCTGTGCTCATGGGTGTGGCCTACAGGAATCAGCTGCTTCACATTTTTGTCTGTCCTTTTGTGTGATATCACAGCAGATGATAGGAAAGAGAACATCTACAGCTGCTTTGACTTTCTAAGTGATGTGTTTTCAGACAAATTCATCTTCTTTCCAGGGAATGTGCTGAAGGACTTTGAAGAAGGCTGTTACCTGCTTACTAAAAATGAAACCATTCAAGTGACTCCACAAGACATTTTAGTTACAGACAAAGAAGATATGGTGGTATCAGGTTTTTTTTTTAGCATTATTTGTTAAGCCCTTTGGGGAGGGTTGTCCAATAATTTGTCAGTATCTCCCGAAAGAAGAAAATGAGTGTTTCACTGAGAAGAGGTACTTAACTGGACTCAGAAACTAGACCATCTTCCTGAATCAGGAGACTGTCAGTGTTTTCTGACCAGCTGCTTTCTTCTGATGGGCACAAAAACTCATGAGCAGTTCTTATTTTATTAGGCGAGGTATCAAAAAACAAGGCAATTGATGAGGATACTTTGAAGATGAACAATGAAGTCACCATAACGTTAGAAGAAATGCTGGGTGCCAAAACACCCCTAGGAAAATCAGTGGCAGCAAGACTTGAACCTTTCCCTGCAATTGAAGAATGTTGCAGAATGACTTTAAAAACAAAGCAGGAATTCAAAAGGAAATACATGACTTTTCATCCCTCTGACTTAGTTTCTTTGGAAGTATCTAATAAAGGAGAAAAAGGTGTTCAGCTGAAGTAATGAGTGTGAGCCTTTGAACTCTGATGCTAAAAACCACATTCATACCATCTTCTCTGAGCGTTTTTGAATGATGTTTTTGATACAGATTTGGAAAAGCAGAGCACAACTACTACCTCAATACCAACTCTCAGCTTCTTACACAGGCGGTTCTGTTTCTGTAGATTTCTTCATTAATGTGTAACTTAGAAAATAAAATGTTTAAATAATAAAAGAAAGATAGGGAAAGAGGGTTGGCCATCTAAAAAAACAAAGTCATTTGAATGATTGACTAGACAACTGGGCACCTTCCAAAGGCACTAACATCAGCCAGGGGCATTCCTTTCTGCCTTTCCCCTTTGCTCTTGTTAGGGTGATAGAGAGACACAGAGGGAAGAGGAGAAACTTTGGGCACTCCCACATTGGAGGCCAGTGGGATGCAGTTCTTTGCCTTTTCCTATTTTAGGTGAAGGTGATTGGAGATGGTCATGTCCTTGTGAGCCTCAGGAAGACAGAAGATGGAGTCTGGGGACTGGAGTGTGTGCTGGGATTGACTGGAAGACAAACAGTGAGGAGTGAAGTCCCTGGTGACCAGCCCAGCATCAAGAGAAAACCCACCAGCCATGTGGCATTTGGAAGTGATCTTTGATGGGGCAAATACAGAAACTGTTAAGTCTGAGTTGGCCCTTCCAGGGACACAGGAAGGAATGAAGAGGAGGTGCTTGCATTTTTCATTCTTGTTGTATCTGTGAAGTAAATACCGCCCTTTTA
Organism: Gymnobelideus leadbeateri; assembly: GCA_011680675.1. Lineage (NCBI taxonomy): Eukaryota > Metazoa > Chordata > Mammalia > Diprotodontia > Petauridae > Gymnobelideus > Gymnobelideus leadbeateri. Next base: position 29,844 of record WOXC01009020.1, on the reverse strand, counting down.
AAGCTAATCGATGTCAATTAGTCAAATGGATCTGGAGTGCTAATTACTGATGACTGACAGTGAGGAAGAACACATCAGAATAGAGTCACCCCAAGCTTTCAAGAGGATTCCTAGAACCCTGAGCTGGAGGCACAGTTGGTGGCTCATTGCTGGACCTGGAGTCATAAAGACTTGAATTTAAATCCAGCCTCAGATGCTTACTAGCTGTGTGACCCTGGGTAAGTCACTTAACCTCTATTTACCTCAGTATTCTCAACTATAAAATGGAGATAAAACCAGCACCTGCTTCCCAGGGTTGTTGTGAAGATGAATTGAGAATATATTTGTAAAACACTTTTAGCCTATGCCTGGCATATAGTTGGTGCTATATAAATGCTAGCTATATTGTTATTGTTTTTATTTAGCTGACCTTGGTCTGGGAGAGTGAGCCCATAGTCATCACGACAATAGAATTCTCATTGGTTTGTTTCTTTGCCTTTCCAACCATGAAGCTATGTTTAAGGCAGGTCCAAAGATTATCAGGTGCTCTGCTTTTGGCAGAGAAGAGAGCTAGCTTCAGGAGAAATCAGGGTAACCAGAGTGCCCCTTGATATTTGTCTCTGTGCTAAACTTGGGACCTATATCTAAAACTCATCTCCTTATTTATATCTTGGTAATCTATAGTATGATCAAAGACAAAAATTGCTTATTTATTCCTCCTAAATATTTTTATTTTATCATTTGTTATATTTTAATTATTTATTATAAAATACTAGTTATACTTTTATTATACATTATTATATCTTTATTATAGGTAAAATCATTTTCCCCCTGGTTATTAGATCTGCTCATGTGAGTATACTTTCCTAGTGTATAATTCCACTCCAACTTCCTTTTAATCATCTTGTTATGCTTTTGAACTAAGTATACTCCTCTCATACCACACTCAGTTCTGGGTCTCATCCCACCCAGTCTCAATGATAACTCTGAGGGTGAATTGGCTTTCTTTCATCTTGCCTGTCTGTGTGTAGATGTTTGAGGTGAGGGGTTTTACTACTGACTCCTTTCTGGAATATGACCCCTGGGACCTGGGATTCATCTCACCAACTCTTCTCCCTACATTGTCGTTTAAACATAAGCCATTTTCTCCCTCCCCACGCCTTTTAGTTTAAGGCTCTTTTAATTGAGTTTGCCAGGCACCAGACAAATACATTCTTTGTGATCTTGGCTTAGGCATTTAATAAATGTTTATTGAATTGAAATATCTCATACTTGCAAATTCTTAATCCCTTTCCCTCCAATAGAATGTTAGTTCCTTAAAGAACAAGGACAGCGCCATTTTTAAAATGTCTGTGTCCTTCCAGCTCCTGACCTTGGGCTGTGATTGGTGAGCATTCACCTTGTCTCACCTTACTGGTCTCAGCTTTTCCCACTTCCAAGATGTCTCCATGCCACGGTGCTGTTGGAGTACCCTTCGTCCCCTCTCCCCAACTTTGCAGCCATCCCTCTGACAAGCATTACTCCTTGCCTAGCCCTGGTTACCTGACTTTATGTGCTGTCTGCTATTAACATGTTTCAGATTAAAATTGTATTAAAATGATTTTTAAAAACTTGAGGGGATGCACCATCTTCTTTTTATTTACTGGGTGTGTAGCACTCTACCTGGCACCTACTGAATATTTAATAGAATGTATTTCCATCAATCCATCCATCCATCCATCCATCCATCCATCCATCCATCCATCGAATCATTCTTGCAATCTGACTTGCAGACTTTTCAGGCTGATTACAAGTTACTCCTTTTCATGTACTCTTATGTTCCAGTCAAATTGATCTGTTTGCTGTTCCTGGCACATAGTAGGAACTTAATAAAGTTGATGGGTCGTTCCCCATGTGTAACATTCCATTTTCTGTTTCTGTGTGCCTGTGCCTGGAATGCTTCCCCATCCACCTTGCCCCCACTTCTTGGAACCCCAAGCTCCTGCCAAGACTTACCTCGAATGACACCTCTTTCAAGAATCCTTTTTTTATCCCTCCAGTCACAATTGCCCCTGACTCCTTGAAATCATATGGTATTTGTTTTGCACACGTTTTGCATTTGCTTATTCATGTATGTGTTGTATAACCAGTTCCTCCCCTCTCCCCACTAGGGTTAGGGTTAGGGTTAGGGTTAGCTCCTTGAGGGCAGGAGCTATGTCTTTTTTTTTTTTTTTTGCTTAGGACTAATTCTATTTGCAACATCCACAAACTCCCCTCTCTGCTCTCAGATTCCTCCCTCCTGGACCTGCAGATTTCTATCCCTAAAAAACCTGATTAACATCCTCTAGGAGAGTTTATTGGATATGATTATAACATGACCACCAAGTGGCACTGTCGAGCAAGAGAGGTTGAGCTGTCCGGCATGGCAGGACCTTAAGGGCCTGAGATCATGTCCAGGGAAATCACCCCCGGCCCCGGCCCCAGACCTTTGAGGGCATGGAGGCTCCCTGGCCATTTCACATCCCGCTCCTCTGCTCCTCCCCTCTCCTCTCTCTTCAGACCTGGTGTGCAAATGGTCATCTCTGCTGGGCTGCTTTTTAATAGGCTCTCTCTGCTAGGGATAGCTGGGCTTCAGACTGACTGGATCATAGATCTAGGACTGGGGGTGGGGAGGAACCACAGAGGTCATTTAGGCTAACCCACTCATTACAGATGTGGAAACTGAGGCACAGAAAGGCTAAGTGACTTAGTCTACGGCCACTCGGGCGACAGGTGCTGGAGGAGGGGCTCGAGTCTGACTCCCCTATGCTATCCTGTCTCTTGTTTCTTTTGCCAGGCTTGTCCAATACTGGTTCCCCCCTTTTCTCTAATATCTCTAGCCCCAAGGTCTAACCCTTTTCATCTGAACCAAATATCTCATTCTCTCTCTCTCTCTCTCTCTCTCTCTCTCGGTGTCTCTCTCTCTTTCTCTCTGTCTCTGTCTCTGTCTCTCTCCGTCTCTGTCTCTCTCTCTCTCTGTCTCTGTCTCTCTCTGTCTCTGTCTCTCTCTCTCTCTCTGTCTCTGTCTCTGTCTCTGTCTCTCTGTCTCTTTGTCTCTCTCCCTCTCTCTCTCTCTTTCTCTCTCTCTCTCTCCCTCCCTCCCTCCCTCTCTCTCTCCCTTCCTCCCTCCCTTCCTCTCTCTCTCTCTCTGTGTCTCTCTCTCCCCTCCTCCCTTTTTGTCTCTGTCTCTATTTTTATCTTTGTCTCTTTGTCTCTGTCCCCATTCTACATACATAAGTAATGAGTAAAATGCAACAAACAACTTGGATCTATGTTGCCCAATATTTCCGTCTCATGTTTTGGTGCTGGTGGCACAGTGGACAGAGTGCTGGACCAGGAGCCAGGAAGACCCAAGTTCAGATCCAGGCTCAGGCACTTACTAGCAGTGTGACCTTGGGCACTTAAATGCCATTTCTCCCAGTGTCCTCATCTGTAAAATGATCTGGAGATGGACATGGCAACCACTCTGGTATCTCTGCCAAGAGAACCCCAGATGGGGTCACGAAGAGCTGGACAGGACTGAAACAGCCAGGCGACAACAACAACAACAAGAAACAATGCTTCCAAACTGCTAGCTGCCCTTTAGAAGGAGCCTGGGAACAGAGGAGGCAGGAAGTCAGAGACAGCAATAACACATGTGGACCCTGGATTTCTCCTGAGAGAGAGAGCAAGGGATGAGGAAGAATGAGGATGGGAGCCTCGCTCCTCCCCCAGCCCTCTCTCCAGGCTCATCCTAAGGGCTGGCGCTGGCTAAGGCTCAGCCACCCTTGCATAGCTCTCTCCCCAAGTCTCCTGCCTCCCTTTCAGCCTCTCCAAGGTCAGGGCAAGGGGCGGCATCAGGGCCCTGGCTCAGCCCGCCCAGCCACCTGCTGTTTGAGTCACTGTCTTGAGCCTGGATGGGATAGGGCCAAAGACATGTTGAAATAAAGGTCAGTGACAGCCAACATTCGAACTCAGATCCTCTGCCTGCAGAGTCGGCACTTTTTGGCCCCTTGTAAGTTATCAAATCCAAACCTCTTATTTCATAGATGAGTCAGCTCAGCCCCAGAGTTGAATTGACCTTCCCAAAGTCAAATGGACAAGAAATAGCTTTGAACCGTCTAATTCCATCTCTATCCATTACTTTGTTCTTTCCAATGGGTTGCATCACCTCTCCTAATTCAGGGACAGCAGTTTCTGGGGATGTGCTCGAGTGTTTTCTCTTTTTTCAGTCATCTTCCCACTACAGAACCACTCAATGACTTTCCTTGCTCAGGCTCTCTGCTCCCCCATGACTATTTGGGATTCAGGAATGGGGAGCATGGTCAAGGAGGCAGATGGGGGCAAAGGAGAAAGGGGTGGTGGGGAGTCCTTCAGCTTGTAGATGGTGCCCCAGCATTTTTCACAGCCTACAATGCTATCTCTGGCCCAAGGCCCAGAATGTGGTGTTTTCCCTGGACCCCAGAAGTCTGACTCACTGGGTCCTCCTAGATTCTCTGGCTCTAAAGCAGACCACAGATTCCTCAGGCTGGAAAGGCTTTCCAGAGACTGGCTCACTCAGCCAGCTCCTCCCAGAATACACCATCCCTCCCCCTCCCCTGGTGAACAGCCTCCTCCTTCCCTCTCTCCCCAGACCCAGCTCTGGGCGTTTCTCAGTCTCTTTTGGCCACCAGCCTCAGGAAGTGCCTCCTTATCTTTGGCCTAAATATACACTGCCCAACAATTTAAACCCTATCTCTAGTTCTTGATGGAACAAGAATATTTGGTTACAACTTGACCGAGAAAAACCCTCCCCATGCCTCCTGCAAGATGTACTAGCAGCTCAGGACCCTCCTTCCCTGCCCAGTTCCTCCCCACCCCGTCTCCCTCAGTTTAACCCTCCCAACAAGACTATTTAGTCACTGACTCCTGAAAGGTTGAGCCGGAACCTAACTAGCTGGCATTAGTTTTGGTTTTTACTTGTTTGTTTATTTTGTTTTTCTTTTTCTTTTTTGCCCAGTGGCACAAATACCCAAGTTGCATGGAATGCCAGAGGCCCTTGTCATGCTTGGAGGGAGCAAAGGATCCAGGGAAGCCACAGGGGAGAGAGCCAGGAGGTAGCTTGCTAGTTTAATGAACTAATCTCGATCACAAGGTGCTAAATTCTGTTGTTTCTTGCTGCTGAAGCCTAGGCAGCACCCTCTCAGTGTTGGCACTATGGGTAAAAGTTCCAGTCATCCCATCCTGGTGCCAGTTCTGGGCTGGGCCCTAATGCTATCAACTGTGAGAGACAAAAGAGGAATATATGGTTTGACTTCTCCTTGGGAGCTTGTGGTCTTATGGGGAGAGGAAAGACTATGCCAAAATGCTAATGATGGCCATATTTACATCATGCTATAATACTTGAGAAGCACTTGGCACACACGATCCTATCTGTGTCTCACAACAAGCCTGCAGGTAATTACCTGCAGGCTTGTTGTGAGACCCAGAGACCTAGGTATTCTTACCCTATCTTACAATAGGGGAGACTGAGAATTGGGAGAGTGAAGGATCAGAGCCCAGCTGTTCCTGAATCACTCTATGGATCTTGCATGGGAAACAGTTAAACAGTGGGGCAAGGCCACCTTGTGCACCCCAGCTGTGGTGTGGCTCCACAAAAATCCACTGCCCTCTGTTCCTCCCAGGGAATAAGGAAGAAGAGCAGCCAAGCTTAACGAGGACATGCTTTGAGTTCAGCGTATAATGATCCAGCATTTCCAGCTGGTGGAAATGGCTGGACTTCCTTTCATCTTTCCAGCCAGAGATCTGCTTCCTTGCCACCCCAGGCCCAGCTGTTGTGGGTCTGGGACATGGAGAGAGAAGGCTGGGATTTGAAACCCTTCTCTGGGATACAATTTCCTCTTCTACCTCGCACATAGTAGGGCACTTAAAAATACTTATAGATAGACTGCTTGAGTGAAATGAAGTGATTGGACCACGGTGTAAATCATGCATGGGCCAGCACTCCAAGGTCTAGGCTTATTATGGATCAACTTCAGTCTTGGAGTGGTCTAGAGTTTTCTATTGGAAATCTTGAGTCTAGCTTATCTCCAGGTCTTCACTGATAGGAGGGAAAGGGTCCCTGCAGCTCATGCAGCCATCAAGGCAGCACCTATTAGGTAAAGGACAGTCTTTATTTCACATCTCAGAAAATACATAAAAATGCATAGCATTCTACCAAGAGTTGATGCAATTCTCCCCCCACCCCCCAAGCATCTTTCTATTCAGTCCCTCCTTCCCCCTAGGCTCTTATAGAGTCCTCCAAACCCATAGCATTATCCTATCATTGGGACTCCTCTCAGAAGGAAAGCAAATCACTCCTACTCACTAAACCCCAGTGGCTCCCTATGGATCAAATATGAACCCCTCTGTTTGGCATTTAAAGCTATTCACAACCTAGCCCCTTCCTACCTTTCCAACCTTATTATACATCACTAGCTTTCTAAACACTAGGGTCTAGCCAAGCTGCCCTTCTTCCTATTCCTCTGAAGTAACACTCATGTCTTGAGGGGGTGCAGTGGATCTAGAGTCAGGATGGACCTCAGTTCAAATCCAGCCCCTGACACTTCCTAGGTGTGTGACCCTGGGCAAGTCACTTAACCTCCATTTCCTCATCTATGAGGTGCTCAGTGCAATGCTGCACACAGTAGGCACTTTACAAATGTGTACTTCTTTTTTTCTTGTCCCTGTGGGTTTGCACAAGCTGTCCCCTGTTCTTGGAACTTGCTTTCTCCTCATACAATGCTCTTGGAAGCCCTTAGTTTCCCTCAAGCCTCTGGGCAGGTAGCTCCTTCTATAGAAAGCCTTTCTTGGTGTCTGAGTCTCTGGTGGCTTCTCCTCCTCAAAATTTACCTTCTATGTATTCATCTTATAGATATCGTGTCTACTTATTGATGCATCTGTTGCTCCCCCAGTAGAACACAAGCTTCTTGAGGCTAGGGACTATTTCACCTTTGCACAGTGCCTGGAACATAGTGGGTGATATTTTCCAATTGATGGATTGTTTGATCCTTAGATCTGGCTAAGTTTGGAAGGGCTTCTGGGAGCATGAAAAGCCACTGGGTCCATGCAATTACCCATTGGGAACAAGTCCAAGCCTTCAAAACCTCTGGGTTTAGCAGCGCCTTCCTGGATAAACAGGGCATTGATAATCTCCAGTCACTTACCTTTGCTTTTCTGTTGGATGTGTGAATAAACAGAAAGGATTCTCTCCACTTGGGCATTACCCTTTGTTTTCAAAGACCAATGACACAGGTGACATCTTTACCTGTTTGCAAATTGGATTTAAGTGGGGCAGAATTGTGCAAGGTCATCAGCCTCACTCTCTCTTTCTGAGTCATTGAAGTCTGGTGGCCCCGACAAAGGTCAGGACAACTGGCTATGGACCTGGGTTCACAGCACCTGCTTCAGCCGCCTTTGTGGCCACTGGAATAAATTGTTCTCATCTACCTGTTGCAGTGGGGGAGGTTTTCACATGCTTGGGGTAGACATCGCCCTAACTCACCAATGGGCTTGAGGTCCCTTGGTTACCCTCAGCCTGGTTTAGCCCATCTGCTATGACAGTTTTACTCAGTTATGGCCACTGTACAAGCTACAGCTTCTTGAAGCCACAGGTGAGAGTTGGGTGGAAGGCGGACACCAAAGATGAACAGCCCTGCAAAGGGTTTGTTAGGCAAGTCCTCACACTCGATGTGTAGATCTTCCCTGAACATCCCATACACCCCTCGGGCAGATCGTAGTGGCCATTCAGAGACAGACACCTTTGCCTGCAAATTGGCAGGTGCTCATCTCCTAGAGTGGGAGTTCCCTAGAGGCAGCTGTGTTCCCTCGAGGGCTTTGTGATTAATGACAGAGTGGGAAAATGGGTGGCACCCCACCCTCCCCACAACTGGTGCATCTCCAACTTAACCACACACCTTATCTCCCAACACCTCCCACTCCACAGCTTCCCTCTACAATCTTTGCTCCCAGCCTCTCTCTTAAAGAGCAGATCCTCCAAACAGTCATGACCTAACTGGAGCACCCATAGCAAGAAGTGGGCAGGTGCTATTGGGAAAAGTCCAGACCCCTCATGGTTCCTCCATCCCCTGCCTCCAGATCACCTAGGACCCCTTCAGAGGGTGGGCTCAGTGCTCCAGAGCAGTGACTAGCAAGAGCCCTGTCTCCCCCCTTTCCATTTTGGGTGGAGCAGATTGAGTCACAGAATGAGTAAGAATGAGTCTACATTCTTTTTCCTCTAAGACCCACTCTCTTTTGGACTTCTCTGTTCTTTTCGTTTGTTTTGTTTTTGTTTGTTTTTGCAGACGGGGTATTCCTGTCTTACCTAGACTGAAAATGCAAAATATGGTTTCTGACCTGGGTCTATTTGTTCCTCTGTAGGTAGCCTCCTGCCCTGCCTGCTCAGGGGGTCTCCCTAGGCTGGTCCCAGACTCAGTGAGGACACCTGATAGTCTTTAACCCTCCTACACCTCAGAACTCTTCAGCTTAAGTGGTCCCCTAGCCTTCCCAGTAACAGGGATCGCCCGCAGTACCACCGCACCCTTCTTCCCTATTCCATTCACCCAGCTTCCATCCTCTACTCCTCACACCCGTTTACCTCACCCATCTAAGCTGCCAAATCTTTTCTGTTTTTCCCCTCATCATAGTTCTCCTCTCTGTTCACACATCTTCCACACTAGCCCAGCCCTTCCTTCTCCTCTCTTGTCTGGGATAGTGTAATAGCTTCCTAACTGATCTTCCTGCTTCAAGTCCCTCCCCACTTCAAGCCATCCTCCACACTGACACCAAACACTTTGATTTTACTCACTCATAAACCTGATCCTGATACTTCCTCCTCTCAATAAACTGGTAGCTCCCTATTACCCCCAGGATCAGAAATAAAGTTCTCTGTTTGGACCAGTTTCTTTGGGATCATTTTACTTGTTTGAATGCTTCTGTGTTACTTTTTACCCAGTATGAACATTTTGTGCTGACTTGTGAAGAATGGATTTGGCATCCCTGAGAGATCTGTGCCTAGCTCATAAATGTTCATTTCCCCCTTCTTTTCCCTTAAGCAGTCCTAGACTGCTCATTTATTGGGACATGCATATGCACAATTTGTCTGAATCCCTTATGGGCTGGAGGCCTGTTGAATATGATTTGTCTGATGGCCTAGAGACACCGAGTGGTCAACCCTAAATGCTTAGTCCCTTTCTGGGAGCTCCACACCCCTGGAAGGCTTTTATCAGCATGTAGTTTTTAAGTTTATCTCCTTGCCCTAGAGAGGGTGAGTTAGAAACTCCTTTTGGAATGTCCTTGCAGTAGGGAGAACTCAGTAGGGAATTTCTAATTCTTATACCCTTTGGTATAAGAACCCAGAGGAAATTTTCTGGGTTACCCAAGGGGATTGTCTATGGTAGGAGGACCTCTGGTGAAATTTTGATGTGCTGTTTATAGAAAGGGCCAATAGGGAGCACAGTGGATAGAATACTGGGCTTAGAATCAAGAAGACTCATCTTCTGAGTTCAACTCCAGCCTCAGACACTAGCTGTGTGACCCTGGGCAAGTCACTTAACCCTGTTTGCCTCAGTTTCCTTATCTGTAAAACGAGCTAGAGAAGGAAATGGAAAACCACTTTACTACCTTTGCTAAGAAAACTCCAAAACGGGATCACAAAGAGTTGGACATGACTGAAACAACACAACAATAACAATTTATAGGAAGGAACATCTAGAATTTTGTCTGGGCTCCAATTGACTGGCCTTATTTGTTTTTGTTTTGTTTTTTTAAGAGTTCATCTTTTATTCTTTTTTTCATTTTTTAAGAAAATTCATTTATTTACTTTTAGTTTACAACATTCAGTTCCTCAATCCCTTGAGTTTCAGGTTTTCTTGGCCCTATTTGTTGAGGAAATCCTAGAAGAGTTTTGTTTGCTTTCTCCCTAGAAGGGTAAGGGAGTGACTTTCAGTAAAGTTCAAGTCCCTAATCCCTGTGGGAAGATCTTGATATGCTCTTGGAGCTCTGTAGAAACCAGGTTTTCCCTCTGAGAAGGGGAGCCTGATTTCCCTTTCCTTTGTTTTGTTCTTTGTTGTTTTGGGGGCTGGAGAAGGGCTTTTTTGTAAGCACTGGGACAGGTAGTCAGCCTATTAGAACTTTGTAGAAAGTTATTTGTTCCTCAAATTGTATTATCATTTATTTGGAAGTATGGAAGAATATTAATGAGTGGATTTTATTATGAGCTGTGTCTCAACTTTTCCAACCATTCTTTAGTATGAATCATTGGGGAAGGCAGAATGTCCCCAAGTCATTAGAAGGATATCCAGGACTTTGACAAACACTCTAGTAGATTAGATAAGGACAGCTAACATTAAGCTGGAGTGGGGTTTGACTGAATCAATCAAATGGAAGTAACTCCCTTAATTGGGAAAGCTAGGTGGTACAGTGGATAGAGCACTGGGCCTGAAGTCAAATCCTGCCTCAGATGCTTCCTAGCTAGGTGACTCTGGGGAAGTCACTTAATTCTGTTTACCTCAGTTTCCTCATCTGTAAAATGAGCTGGAGAAGGAAATGGCAAATCACTCCAGTATCTTTGCCAAGAAAAGCCCAGACAAGGTCTTAAGAAGAGTCAGACTGAACAACTACCTTAATTTTGGGGAGGATATCTCTATTGAATAAGTCAAAGGCATTAAACTGGGTATGATAAGTCCTTAATTTGAAAGGAATGAGAACCATTTGATGAAATGATGCTCCAAAGGAAATAACATTGAGATTTGTTGAGAAGACTAGTTACATCTAGTGGGGCTTGCATAAATTAGCAATCTGTCTCATAAGTCTGACATTTGAGTAGTGGGCAGCCTAGAGGAGGAAGAAGTCTAACCAAGGTCTTAGAATGGAGACATTGGTTGGAAGTGGGATGGGGCAGAGTTTAGGGGGACTCAGTTTCCTCCTGCCCTTTGACCAGAGACTGCTGTGAGGGAAGAAGCCTTGGGCCCTCCTATCCAAAGTCAACTTATGAGCCAGTAAATGTGGGCTTCAGTTCTTTACCTTGGTGGGTTTTTTCTTTTATTTCTGGTGAATTTTGAAGATTTGGGGTCTTCAGACTTCCCATGGGCATCCTAGCCATATCCCCAGAACATGAGTGACAGATGACAATGTTTACACCAGTCAGTTAGGACAATTAGATATACAGAGGAAAGTTAGCTCCAGGACTGAATGAGGAAAGCAGAAATCACTGCCATATTTAAGGAGAATTCCACAAGGGTCCTAGGAAGGGGAGAAAAGGCTTCTAGCTAAAGCACTTAACCTTTGCCCACATATCTCTATAAACCAAAATCCTAAAAACCAAATGCACTTTGCTCTGGATCCAGTATGTGCTTGGAGGAAGGTGCACCCCAGTTACATTTAACCTTTTAGTATCAATGAACTTTTACAAGTTTTTTTTAACTTTTTTTTACTTTTACAAGTTTTATTACTTCAGAGTTCTAGCAAGAACAGAAGCCTTCCACCTCGGGGGCACACCTTCTAGACCTCCTGGTCATTTGGGAGAGTGGGTTCAACTCCATTTTATCCAACGGGGCCTTATCTAGTTATTGCTGGGCCGGCTCCCAAAGGCCCTCTGTTTCTTTCTCCCTGGAGCATCAGTGACAGCCTGACTGTGAAGCCCAGCATGGCCTCAACTCCCAGACTCCTGAATCTTGGGTTGCTAAAGGGTGATGGTTAGAGACTCCCGAGGTTGTGGCCTCTAGGAGGAGGGAGAGAATTCAGACCTGAAAATACAATAAAACTGAATTTTAAAAGGACAACAACCTCCTCCACCTCAAACTCAAACAGCCCCAGCCTTTGCTTACTCTCAAAGACATCCTGGTACTTCCCCAGAGGCACATGGCACTTGGGGAAAGCTCCCACAATGGGGCTTTTCTCTTGTTACCAAGCTTCACTTTGCCTTTTTGAAGCTGTAACTCATCGCTCTAATGTCCCTTCCACTTCTAAATCTGTGGTCTTAAATCTGTAGGCAGCTACAGGTGTAGTAGACCGAGTGCTGGGACTGCAAACTTAGGAGACCTGAGTTCAAATCCAACCTCAGAAACTGCTTATTTGCTGTGTGACCCTGGGAAAGTCACTTAACAATTGTTTGTCTCAGTTTCCTCAACTGTAAAGTGAAGATAATTTTAGCATCTGTTTTCCTGAGGTGAAGCCAGGTGGCACAATGTATCCATAGTCAGGCCTGGAGTCAGGAAGACCTGAGTTCAAATATGACGTCAGATATTCCTAGTTGTATTTTCCTGGGCAAGTCACTTAACACTGTTTGCCTCAGTTTCCTTATCTATAAAATGACTTGGAAATGGCAAACCACTCTCTGGTATCTTTGCCAAGAATACCTCATATGGGGTTACCAAATGCTGGGCAGGACTGAGAGGACTGAACAATGACAGCCATCACCTTCCATGAAGATCAAATCAGGTGGTATTTGTAGAAGCACTTAGTGTAGTACCTAGTACAGAACCTGTATTAACAAATGTCTATTCTTTTCCCTGAAATTTAATCCCTTTACCTGAAAGTCTTTGAAACCCTTGAAGACAGCTACCCACTGGACTTCAGTCTTCTTGAGATGAGGTATACCCAGTTCCTTCAAACCACAGGGCACTGTGAAAGTCAGTCTATAAACATTTTTTTAACTGCCTATGTGCCAAAGGATACAATGAAAGGCTTAAGACAGTCCCTGCTCTCAAGGAACCTACCAGGGGGAAGACAATGAGTACCTGGTTTATGGGCTTGAGGAGGCCCTGCAGCTGGGGTGGGAAATGATTGGAGGAGGTGTGAGGGAGGGAGGGGAATTCATTTTGCAGAATGATGAGTTTTTGTTGACCATGACATCCAGGTGGTCAGCCAGGGGGGGAAGTGTAAAGGCAGGATTTGAAACCAGATCTACACCTCAAGTAGAGGACAGAAGGTGAGGTAGAAGCTGATTTTTTTTTCTTTTTCCCAGCAGAAATTCTAGCTACCACTTTAGGGAAGGTTAATTATATTTTAGGGGGAAAGAAAGCTGCTGCAATTGTAATTTGAGTGGGTCCCCTGAGGGCCTTATTGTCTGAGCTCAGCTGAATTACCAGATGCTGGGTGAATGTATTTCTAAAACTGCCTCAACCCCCTACCAGGCTTTGTGCTAGGGACATTATTTCTCGTTTTAGGTTGAGGGCTACTGGTACCTGGAATAGCTCAGACCCAGAGTAGCTGCTTCAAGGGGAATCTGAGTCCATGAAACAGTCACAGACGGGCTATTTCCAGCCCCACCTTCTTGTTTTCCATGGGGCAAAGAGAATGGAGCCCATCCTCCCCTCCCCTCCCCACCCTTCTCTGCCACAGCACCTGGATTTTGAATGTGAAACAAATGGGTTATTGGGTCCTCCGGTCCTGGGGTTTGGGGGTGGGGAGGGATGGATTTGCATCCTAAATAGAGACAATATAATCTAACCACTGTCCTGATATAGGCAAATCTTGGGCCTAAACAAGAGGAGAAGGGAGTGTGTTCAAAGGAATAATGAAGTGCTTTGGGGGAAACAGATCCCTTATCTGCATCATTCCTGATGTTGGCTGAATCAGCGTAAAGGGGGCTATAGTTAGGGGTCAGGAAATCTGGGTTCAGGCCCTGTTTCTCTTACTCCCCCCCCCCCAGTGATCTGGAGAAGGAGCGGGAGTGGGTGGTCTATAAGGTGCTTTCTAACTTCTGAATGTTATGGTATCGATCAATCGGCAAGCATTTATTAAGTGCCTACTACATGCAGACCCTGGAACTACAGAGACAAGGGAAACAGCCCCTGCCCTCATCTGCCCCTAGACATCTTCTAGGTACCCAGACAGCTGCGTGTTGTTGTTCCCATTAGATCGTTCACTTTTTTGAGAGCAGGGATTTGAGGTTGTTTTTTCAGGGGGGGAATGGAATAATTATAGATGATGTCTCTCTGAAAAATATTCTTTTATATAGGGATGAGGGCATGGTGGATAGAGGAAGATCAGGGTTCAAGCTGATGGGGCTTTCTTTGTATCCATAGTGATTAACACAGTGACTGGCGCTGGTAAGGGCTTAATAAATGCTTGTTGATTCATTGATGATTAGAATAGAGCAGGGGTGAGGAACCAGTGGCCCTCTAGGTCCTCAAGTGCAGCCCCTTGACAGAATCCAAACTTCACAAAGCAAATTAGAAGAGAAATAGGAATTTAGGGGGAAAATCTTTACAGCAAGTTTTCTGTAATAAAGGTCCCATTTCTAAAATAGATAGATGAACTGGGTCAAATTTATGAAAATAAGAGCTATTCCTCAATTGATAGTCAAAGGATGTGAATAAAAAGTTTCAGAGAAAGAAATACAAACTTTCAATAGCCATATGAAAACATACTCTAAATCACTAATACTTAGAGAAATGCAAATTAAAACAGCTCTGAGGCACTACCTCACACCTACCAGATTGGATAATTTGACAAAAAAGGAAAATGACAAATGCTGGAGATGCTGTGGAAAAACAGGTACTTTAATGCATTGTCAGTGGTGAAGCCTGAATTGGTCCAAGCATTCTGTTAAGCAGTTCAGAACTATGCCCCCAAAGCTATGAAGCTTCATGTAATCTTTGGCTCAGTGACACCACTACTAGAAAGAAGTCAAAGAGGGAAAGGATGCATCCATACAAAAATATTTGTAGTAGTTATTCTCATGGCTGCAAAGAATTGGAAACTGAGAGGATTCCCATCAATTGGGGAATAGTATATGTAATGATATATAATGAATGTGATGGAATTGGTTGGTTGTTGTCCTTCATTCTTAAAGAGGACCAAAATGACATCACTGTATCGGGGTCAAGGTACCATGTGTCTGACTGTGTTTGATCAGACCAATATGAGCTCAGAGGGCTCTACCACAGGTTGGGCATGAATACTCCACATGAACATTTGGAGTGGAGGTGTGATGGAATACTACTGGGCTGTAAGAAATGATGAAAGAGATGGTTTCAGAAAAATCTGGGAAGACTTTCATGAACTGATATAGAGTGAAATGAGCAGAATTAAGAGAATAATTTATGCAATAATAAAAATATTATAAAGATAAACAACTTTGAAAGACTAGAAACTCATTAACACAATGACCCAATGACAATTCCAAAGGACTCATAATGAAACGTGTTACCCATCTTCTGAAAGAGAGGTAATGGACTTAGAATACAGATTGAGACATGTTTTTTTCCTTCCTTCCTTCCCTCCCTCTCTCCCTCCTGTAAAGCCAAGTACAAGCAGCTTTCCAGAGGACTGCTGTTGTGAACAGCTTTCAAGGTTCTGATTACATGGTATAGTGAACTATCTATTCAGTAACAAACTCAGACAAAATATTCACAGAAATCAAAGTACAGCATTCACAACATTATAACTTAACAACTTATCACTAGAATGGCCACATAGTTTTCACCAAAGTGGTCACATAGTTTTAAGCAGAAGAAAACATTCATTTAGTAACACAATCATTTAATAAATCCTTAATTCAATCATCCTTAAGGAGGCAAGCCTCCTTAACTGACACAAAGTACAAAGGTCAAAGTTCTTGGCCCCTAGGTCATATTGTCTTAATTTCTTCAATAAAAAAGTCCTCTTTCCTCTTAATTGGAAAAGTTTTTAACTCGATCATCTAAATATGAAGGTCAGAATTCTCCACCTCTAGGCCACAGTGAGTCATGATTTTCTCAGTTTGCATTAAATACCCAAGGAGAGGATTTTTCATCTAGACTGGAGGCAGGCTCTCAGCTTTCATGGTTCCTCTTCCATGGTCCCAGCTCCTGCCCAAATCTATCCAACTGCCACCTGAGTTCAAAGGCAGACAGCTCTCAGTTCTTTTTCCAGCTTCTTGTGCAGTTCCTGTTCCATATTAGAGTTCACGGTGTCTGATCCACCTCAAGTCCTTCACAGTTTCTGTTCCTGGGAAGACAAAGCTTAGCAAAGACACAATAAAATTCATGCACATTGCCAGCACCCTCATCAATTCACTTTCTGCCTGTGAAATCAACATAAATCCAACAATAAGGTCTGAGGAATCAATGCAAATCATCAGTATAGTCCCAGGACCTCTGAAATTGTTAGCAAGACTGTTTTCCAGGATTTCTATAAATATACAACAAGAAAATCCTTTTTCAGGGCTTCTAAACCAGTAGCAAAGTCCCAGAGCTTCTGTAACAACAACACCATCTACTATTAGCAGACCAATCTGACAAAGTAACATCAAAACAGACAGACAAAGTACCAACACCACAGCCATGCCTCCTCCCAGTTCCCTTCTCAGTTCTTCTCAATTCTCAGTTCAGTCCTCAATTCTCATTCCTCTTCTCAGTTCTCAGTTCAGTTCTCAGTTTTCTTCTCTCTCTCCAGCACTGGCAGCCCAGCTTCCATATGCTCGCTCCCAGCAGTTCTGGGCTCTCTCAGCTTGGGCTTTTACTTATATACATGGTATTAGCTCCTCCCTGTTCTGCCCTTTCTTGTTATGTCAATAAGTTCATCCCACTGTGGGATTCACAAGTTCTGGGTCTTAATATTTGACACAATAATGAACTTGGAACAAGGTGCTAAGTACCTGTTTGATTACGAATACAAGGGTCTGGGAAGATCTTCAAATTCCCATTACCATTATACCTCCTTCCCTTTCTTTCTTTTAATATGGTTCATGAGGAAATTTGTTTTCCATGTCTATATATATTTGTAACAAGTTTTGTTTTTCTTGCCTTCTCAATGGGGAAAGGAAGTGGAGGAAAAAGGAGGGAGAAAATTCTACTGAAAATTGAAAAAATTGAATAAAATTATTTTTAAAAAATAAGAGTAATATAAGATGAAAAAATAGTCTTTACCTTCAGAGAACTTATAATCTATTGGAGGAGAAAACACACACACACACACACACACACACATATATACACACACACACATATATATACACATATATATGTATGTGACATATCTACATATTTTAAAATTCAGTTTTATTTTCATGAAGATCCACATTCTCTCCCTCTTACCTATAACCTCTCTCTCCAGTTTACGAAATCAAGAAAAGCAAAACCCCTGATACAAGCATGTACAGTCAAACAAAACAAATTCCCACATTGGCCAAGTCCAAAATAGAACAATCATCTCCATCTGCCCTCTGAACACATTACTTCTCTAAGAGGAAGGGAGTAGAGCATTTTTCATCATAAATCCCTTGGAACTGTGGTTGATCATTTCATTGATCAGAATTCCCAAGTCTCTCAAAGTTGTATAGCATATATTTATTTTTTACATTGTTTAAGGAATGTTTTATTAGTTTCTGTAATCAAGCCCATCTAAATAAGATCTTACACATTTATACAGTGTGTTACCCCTGCATAAACAGGGGGGAAATGAGTTTAACATTTCTAGACAATATGGCTAATTTCTGTACACTGGCAACTCAGTAAAGTACAAGTGGAATACTTTTTCCAAAGATGATATCACAGCTAGACTTTCCAAAAATTAAATTATATACATACATATACACACATATGTATATGTATAGATAGCGGGATGGATAGATAGGTAACCAATAACAGTTTACTAGGCATCAACAGCAGTAACAGCCTTCCCAGGTGCTGCAGTCACTGAACATAATTATATACATTAGCCTTTATCTCATTGTTTCCAAAACAAAAACAAAGCAAAAATCCATGAAAACATCCCCTTCCCCTTAAGAGATTTTTTTAAATCCCAGAAAGCAACATTCTTACTGACATGGTACTTTCTGCCTTTTATTAGCTTCTCAATCCTAATCTAGAAAAAACAAAAGTCTATCTAGGAGAACATCACTGAAAACATCTCTTGAATGGCAGGTCATTGCTACATATCCTAAGGGGGCACAGAATATTTTACATTCACAGAAGTGTAACATGGTACTGTCCTACAGCCATATTGCTAGAGGATACAATTAAAAAGGGCATTATTTGGTTTGATTCTACTTTTCTAGCACAAAGTGGGCAAGAAGGGGGATGTGACATCTCTCTAATACAGAAATGTATAAATATTTATTAGAGGTCAATGAGGTGAAGTAGTGGATAAAGTGCTGGGTTTAGAGTAAGGAAGATTTCTCTTACTCAGTTCAAATCTGGCCTCAGATACGTACAAGCTGTGTGACCCTGGACAAGACATGTCACTCTGCTTGACTCAGTTTCCTCATATGTAAAATGAGCTGGAGAAGGAAATGACAAGCCACTCCAGTATCTTTGCCAAGAAAGCCCCCAATGGGGTCACAGGGAACCAGCTGTGACTCATCAACAAAAGAGGATTTTTTTAAACTAGTCACACACATCTGTGCTGATTGCTCTGTGTAGCTATTAGCTGAAAACCACTGGCTTCCTACAAAGATGCAGATGTATGCAAAGATGCATCCAAAGGGCAGAGGGAGGAGAGATTTGTCTGACTTAATGCTCCAGTCTGCTGCCACATTGAGAGAGTGGCGGCTTTGGGGAAGGGAAAGGATGCCAAGTGCTACTTCATATAGAGCGTATATTTGTAGTGGGATTGATGAGGCCCTCCCCAATCTTTGCTGGCAAGAGCACTGTATTTGTAGAGCTAAGATGGCCTTTCACAGCCACTTGAAGCAATTCATGTAGTTCAGTGCTAAAAGATCTACTCGAATTTTTCAATACTAAAACAAGGAAGGGGTAGCATGATACTGAAGAAAGACCACCCTTTCTGGAGTCAGAGGAGCTAAGTTCAAATCCCACCTGTTGGATGATCTTGAGCAATTCACAGCTTTCCTGGGCTTCAATTTCCTCCCTTGTGAAATGAGTTTGGGAATAGATAAACTCTAAAGGTCCCTTTCAACCCTTAATCTGTGATCCCAAGTTTATTTGTTTTCTAATATCTACTGAAGGTGTTACTTTATGGGTGGAGAGCTGAATAGGACCCTCTGGTTGAAGGTGGGACCCAGGAGAATGTTAGGGGGCAGCCTGAAATTCATTACCCTTTTAAGTGACTCCTAACCTTTAGGGTGGAAAAGGATAGAATGTTGGCAAGACTCATCTTTCTGAGTTCAAATCTGACCTCAGACACTTGCTAGTTATGTGACCCTGGGCAAGTCACCTAACACTGCCTGCCTCAGTTTCCTCATCTGTAAAATGAACTGGAAAAGGAGGTTGCCAATCACTCCAGTATCTTTGCCAAGAAAACCCTAAATGGGGTCATGAAGAGTTGAACACAACTGAAAAATGACTCAACAACAACAACCCTAAGGGTGGTTCTGTATGACTGGAAGCCAGAATGGGTCCTTGGGATGGGACCTTGGGGAAGCAGATATCAACAAGAAGTGGAAGGAAATTGTATCGGCCGTTTATGTACTGCTGTGAATCCTTTGTGTTTTCCAGAGTTCCCATAGGGTGAAATTAAAGATGTTGTAATCTAATATGCTTTACTAACTTCAGTATTTGAAAGGAAGCTGAGGTCCTTTTATGGACGTCTGTGAAGATAAAGAAATGACCATATGCTGCATTTGCCATTGGAAATTCTAGACGAAGGCAAAATGAAACATACCTTTCAAGAAAAGCATATGTGCCTCCATAGGAAACAGTCTTTGTCAGATCCTGAGTCCCAATTCTTGATTTAGGAAATATAGTGGCTGAACATTGTAGCTTCTCTGCAGAGTTCTCTTAATTATCTAGCTTTTATTCGGGCTGGGGAATCATTGATAAAGAGGTGATTGTTAAAGCTTTGTGCCTTCCTAGTTAGGATTCTCCCTACTGTGTGATTTACACACAGATTAATTGAGAGGGAATTGATTCCCAAAGGAATTCTATGGGCCTACCCCTTGAGTTAGCTCCCAGGAGAGGGAAATGAGGAAAGAACCCTCCACATCATCCCCTCTCTGATCCGGGTGCAAGCCCATGCCCCACTGAGGCTAGAACACAATGTAGGTGCTTTAGCAAACTGCAAACTCAATCTCAAAAGGATGAATGGATGAATGAATGAGATATTTATTATGTACTTAACGTGTACAAAGTGCTACACCTAAGCCAGAGAGATACAAACAGAAAAGTGTGTCAGCCCCTGCTCTCAAGAATCCCACGTTCTAATGGGGAAGACAATATGTAGAGAAGGTTTCAGAAGCATGATGGGTGGAAAGGTCCCATAACCCTTAGGGGGCAGTGGCAAAGCAGATGGTGATATGAGTCAATAGTGTAATGGGCAGCCCAGATAGCCAGTGTGATGAAGAGAGGCATAGTTTTCCTTCATTTATTTATTCAATAAACTTTTATTAAATGTCTCCTTGGTGCCAGGCACTATGCTAAGGGCTGATGATACAAAGCCACTGCTGTCCTCAGGAAACCTCCGTTCTATTAGGGGAATAAGGAGGATACAGCCTGGCTCTTCTCTGCACTGGTCAGCCCAAATCTGAAATATTATGTCCAGTGCTGGGTGCCCCAATTAAGAAGGAGACTGAGAAGTTGGAGGACAGTCAGGATGAGTCCATGGCATATGAGAATCTCCTGAATGGAATGGGATGTTTGATAGTGGAGAAGATTTGGGGTGGATGGGGTATTACAACTATCTAAATATTTGAAGACCTGACATATTGAAGAGGAATTTGATTTTTTTTCTGTTGGGCTAATAGGGGGACATTTCAAAGAGAAAAATTTTGGCTTTGTATAAGGAAAAACTTCCTAACAATTTGAGCTATCCAAAAGGCTAATAAGTTGCCTCAGAAGGGAGTAAGTTCTCCCTCACCCAGGGCCTTCAAGCAAGGGCTGAATGATCAATCAATTAACAAGCAATTAATTATGGCAACTCCTCGAGTATGTTACATTGGGTATGAGACTGAATGAGTGAATGAGATTCCTTCTGACCTTGAAATTCTATGATTCAGTGACCCTTCCCCACTTATTAAACTTGCTATGAGAGGGCCAACATTCAATCTGTTGCCACGGAGTCAGGATATGCCTTATTCCACCTTCTCTGGTTGCATTGACCGCTATTTAGCACCTAGGTCCAAGGCAGAAGCCACCCCAAAATCTATGTGATGGAAGGATGGAGGATTCTGAAGGAGGAGGCTGCATGTGCATTACCTATCCATCTCATCGTCTACGGTCCCCTTTTCTTTTTGCCTTCAACCTTTGCCAGGAGCAGGGTCTTTTCCAGTGAGTCCTGCCTTCTCACTATGTGGCCAAAGTTCTTCTGTTCTTCCTTAAGGATGACTTCACTCGTCACTTAGTCAGTGGCTTCCCTTTGTCTCACTTCACCTGGATATTCCATACCAGTGACATATGCATCTCGGCTGGAAGGAGAAGGAGGGAAAATCTCCAATGAAATGCAGTGACACTGATTTGTTTCTGGCTTCCAATGCTTAACACAGTGCCTGGCCTGTGGAATATGCTTAATAAATGTTTATTGATTATTGATTGAACCAATAGACTTACCAGGTAATGAAGTTAATTGAGCCCCAGACTTAGAGTCAGAATGACCCCAGTTTGAATCCTGCCTCAGACACTTACTAGCTGTGTAACTCTGGGCAAGGCAACTAAGTCTCCCCAGCCTCAGTTTCCTCATCTGTAAAAAGGGACAATACAAGCACCTACCTCCTAGAATTCTGAGGGGATCAAATGAGATGATGTATGTAAAGCCGTTGGAAACCATTCAGTGGGATAGAAATACTAGCTATTGTTATCACTAATATTGTGGCCCACATTACTGAGTGAATACCACTGTGGGTATTCACTCTGTCAGCAGAGAGTGGGAGAAGGAAGCATACCCAGTTATCAAGACCAGAAGCTTTTTGGAGACAAGTTCAGTCACACAATCGGTTTGCCAATGCTCCTGTATCCTGCCTCTCCTGCTGATGGCCCCTCCTGAATTCCTACTTCAACACTGAGCTTCCTGTCCTCCTTCAGCCCTTTGAACTGCAGCCAAAGCCATGCAGATAAGTGTAAAACTGGGTCTCTGGCCGTAGTGAGCTGGCAGATGGGAGTCACAAGGAGCCAGTTTGGGCTGATATCTAGGGAAGCACCAGGAATGTGATACATACTCCTACAGCCCAATTCTCTCTGGTTCTGTCCTGGCCTCTCTCCTCTCGAAGGAGGCTGAAATGCTTTAGTCTGGCATGCTGGAGTCCAGGAGATCATGGTTCTAATCTAGCTTGGCTGTATGACCCTGGGCAAATCACTTCCCCTTCCTCATTTGTGAAATGAAAATGGTTGGGTGATATGACCTGGGTCTATAGATCTCTAAGTTCTAAATCCATGATCCCATGTATCACAGATTTATAATTATTTATATTTAATGCAACTTAACTTAACTTAACACATCCATTTAACATATGTTTATGTAGCTAGGTGGTGCAGTGGAGGGAAGACCCTAGTTCAAATCCTGCTGCAGACACTTTCCAGATGGTCAACCCTGGGCAGGTCACTTCAAGGCTGACTTAGTTTCCTCATCTGTAAAATGGGAACAGTAATAATGTCTATCTCCCAGGGCTGTCAGGAGGATAAAGTGAAATGATATTTGTAAAGTGTTTGCAAACCTTAAAGCATCATAGCAATGTGAGCTATTGTTATCCCAATAACCTGGTAATCCGTGGGTTACCCCTCTACGACCCTCTGTCAGACTGCCTTCCAATCCATTTCAGCGTTTGAGCAGACTTTTCCTTCTATGGAGCCATCAGCCCATAACCCTCAACCTTCTGGTGCTGTTCTCTCTGCTTCCCATCTCTTCAATACAGGCTTTGCAATTTATCTATATATTCCTTGTTTTACTCTGTCTTCACAACCCTGGGATATTCTGTTACATTGACACACGAGGAGAGGCAGCCTGAGCAGCTGTCTCCTGCTCTTGCCCAAGGCGCTGATGAGGCTAGAGTTTCTGCTATGTTGGAATCCGAGTATTTTTTCTTGGAGGGGGGTGTTTGTTCTACTTTTTCTGTAACAGACAAATAGCAAAGATCTGGAGGCAGTGGGACTGTCCTGTAAATTTCTTACTAAGAGGCAGCACAACAGTGTAACCTCTGCAGCCCTCCGTTTCTTCCTCTGTAAAATAGGCACGAGTCAATTGACAAGCATTTATTAAGTGCCTACTATATGCCAGGCAATACATTAAGTAGTGGGTATATAAAGACAAAAATGAAACAGTCCCTGCCCTAAAGAGGCAGGTAGAGTAAGCTCTCCCAAGATAGAGCCCTGAACCTGCAGACTCAGACACTTATGACTAGCTGCATGCCTTTGGGCAAGTTACTAACCTCTACTTGCCTCAGTTTCCTTAACTGTAAAATGGGGACCTACCTCACAGCATTTTAAAAACACTTCACAGGGTGGCTAGGTGGCACAGTGAATAGAGCACCAACCCTGGAGTTAGGAGGACTTGAGTTCAAATCTGACCTCAGACACTTAACACTTACTAGCCATGTGACCTTGGGCAAGTCAACCCCAACTGCCCTCCAAAAAGCAAAAAAAAAACAAAAAACACCAACCCCCCCCAAAAACCATTTCACATGGTTCCTGGCATACAGTAGGTGATTAATAAATGCTTGTTTCCTTCCTAAATGAGCTTACACTCTCTCAGACAGCACATAGAAATATATATGTGTATATAAATGTACATGTATATGTAATACATACACATACACATATATATCTACATATACATATACACACACAAGCTAACTTGGGAGTAGTACTAGCAGCTACATTTATCATGATAATACCTACCTCACAGGATTGGTTTGGGTAAAGAATTTCACAAAATGAAGGACCCATGTAAATTCCAATTATTATTATTGTTAGAAGTTGTAGTATTAGTACTGCTATTGACATTAGCAAATCCCCTGTCTCCATCAGAGCTAGGTAGCTGTAAGCCCCTCTCTATTGCCAGTGGGTTTCATGGCAGCACAGTCTGTAGCAAGAATTTGTAGCCTCAAGAACAGGTTATGAACAGCTTATCAGCCTTGTGCCAGGGAAAATGTATTGTTTCTGAAGGAGGGGGGTGTAGCGCCAATGCAACATTTATAGCACCCATGATCACAATAAAGACTGTGACTATAAGTATTGCATGATTAATTGCAAAATATACCAAACTCTCCACATAGAGGATAGACTGAAGCATTCATTTAGACACCAGAAAACTGAATCCCAAAACCAGTAAGCCAATTCCATCATAGTACCAAAGATATTCAGAAGCCATAACATTGAGAGCCACAGCATCCTTCAGTCTTCCCACAAACCAATACAAGATCAATATCTACTCACAAACCTCTCCATCTCTTTGCCTGAGCTCCTCTCTCTCCCACCTTCTGGCTAGCTCTGACCAGCTTCCTGTGGGCTCTGCTTCCCTTCTGCAAACTCCTCCCACCACAGGCTCCATGTGACTACATTCAGCATATTAGGGGTCAGAGTTTATCTTCACAGCAGGGAAGCTTCTTGGGGGCTCTGCTGCACCCTTCAGCAAATTCCCTCCATCACAGGCTCCACGTGATTACATTCAGTCTCTCGGGGGCAGAGTTTACTTTCAAAGCAGGGGAGGTCTTCAAATCCCCCTAGCTCTCTTAAGGGGCAAGGAAGATCTTGAAGTTCCCATTCTCATTACAGGGGGACAGGACTTTATCTCCAGCTCTGGCACATGCTACCTTGGCCAAGTCAGGAAATGTCTCCATTTTCTCAACTGTAAAATGAGGGAGTGGGTGATGACCTCTGATGTCTTTTTTTACTGCAACATGTCACTCCTTTGACAGGATTGCTAACCAGAGAGATTAGGGATATGCTGGAGCTGCTGTTTATGTAGGTCTTGGCAGAGCATTTGGCAAAGTTTCTTGTTTTATTCTTGTAGAAAAGATGGAAAGATGTTAACTCAATATAACACAGTGAGAGGTGCCCCAAGGTGAGCTAGACCACCTCCTTCAAGGACTGGGCAGAAGGAGGATGTCTGCTGTTGTTTATATTTTAGAGAAGCCTTCTTGCTGTAGCCTGGATGGTTTTGGGGGTCCTTCCTAACTCTGATCACAGGAGCACAGATTTAAAACCATAGAGTCACAGATACTGTTTATGTAGAGTTGCAGCACCCTAGCTGTACAGATGTAGAAACTGAGGCCCAGGAAGTGACTTGTGACTTGTCCAAAATTCAGCATTCTACAAGTGATGGAGCTGAGATTTGAACTCAGATCCTTTGACAGTGAATTCAATGCTCTTTTGCTAACAACACACCAGATTTATGATCCAAGTCCCATATTAATGTTGTATTGGTACAATTAATTAGGCTCCCTGATTGGGCCGTTGGTTGTTAGGGTGTTCCTTTGTTGAGGGGCCTGAGGTCTGCCTTAGTTGGTTAGTATCATGTGAACCAAGAGGTTCTTTGGGTCTTTGGTTATTTTCCTGGCACATGACCTTCTTCCAAATACCACGGAGACAGAGAAAGGCTGGAGAAATACAGAGATTTAAAGGAACAGACTCCTTATTGGTGACACCCCTCATTAGTCCAGAATCTCCCGAGGGCCAGCTTTGTACTGGATTGCTTCCTTCATATGAGCACCAGACCAGTCTCTGAATGTAGTTGATACCAGAGCTGTTGGACGTGATATTTGTATACTTGTCCTCTCTCAGCCTCTGTTTCCTCATCTGAAAAATGTGAAGGTTGGGACAGATAATAATAACAGACAGTATTTATATAGTGTTTAAAGTTTTTTTTAAATAACATATTTTCTCTGTGTCATGATTTGATCCTCACAACAACTCTGGGGACTGAGAGCTATTATTATCCTTATTTTACAGATGAGGAAACTGAGGTAAACATAGGTTAAGTGACTTGCCCAGGGTCATGCAACTAGTAAATGTTTGAGGCCAAATTTGAACTTGGGTCTTCCTGACTTCAGGTCTAATGATCTATCTACTGCACCACCTAGCTGACCTCTTGGTGCTCTTTCGGTGTCTTCTTGCTCTAGGTCTGTGATCTTAGGGTGGGGCAACCAGGGCTTTTCTCTAGTGTCCCAGATTTAGAGAACGGTCATTTTAGAAGGCAGCCCCTGTTGTCCTTGCAGTCCATCAGCAGCTTTGTTAACTAGAACAATGTGAAATAGGAAGCTGTCAGTTGGCAGGCTGAGACAAACTCTTCCCTCTCATCCTGCTCTGCTCCCCTTCCTCTGGCTTGGCAGTCTCCCCAGCAGTGACTTGCCGTAGCATTCTGGTGCCACTTTTTCTGGATGCAAGATGGTGGCACTTGCCCCTGGTGTCAAAATTCTAAGTTATAATAGCTCTGGAAATAGACACACCCAGTCTCTGTCATTGACCAAGTCATATCAATCCAGAAACACAGATTTAGGGCAAAAAGGGCCCTTAGAAACCATCTATTCCAATTAGTCCCTCATTTTTCAGATGGGAAAGCTGAGACTTAGAGATGCCACGTGACTTCTCTAGGATGACACAGAAAATAAGAGGAGGGATTTGAACTCACATCTTCTGGACTCCAAGTTCCACACTCTACCCAAAGGTCTCTGGAATCTAATTCAGTACAGCTGTAAATAGAGGACATGAAGGCCATCTGCAGTCGTCCTGATCTATATGTGGCCACTGGCCCCAGATGGCTCCAGAGAAGAGAGTGAGGCTGCTCACTTTGCACTTCAATCCAATTTACTTGCATGTCAGGGCATCACCTCCCTGATGTCATGGTCCTTTCTGAAGGATGAACAACAATAGAGGAAATATAGACTAGGACCTGGCTGATGAAAGTGAGGTCTTTTGAGCATGCACAGTATTTTGTCTGCTATGAATTCATATGGAGGCCAGGTCAGAAGGCCTCTATTTCCAAACTTTGAAACATTCTTTTTCTTGTCCACTGACCATGTTGTAAAGAAACAGACTTTTCTAGGCTGCTGGCCTAGCCTGACCAGCCGAAGTGAAGCTGGCTCTGTCTCTGTCTCTGTCTCTGTCTCTGTCTCTCTGTCTCTCTTTCTTTTTCTGCTTGAATGCATTGGAGTGAAACAGTATTATTATCTGTGTCTGTCAGTAAACATTTACCATGTACACAATGCCTGACACATAGTTAAACATTTAGTAATAAAATAATGCTGACTGCTGTAAGTATGCAAGTTGGCAGAGACAGTGCCGGAGCCTGCTCTCCCACCTTGGCAACATGAAGCCATATGAACAAGAACTTACTCCTGATTATGTCCTTCTTCTGCATTGTATATTCTTTCTCCCTTAGGTGAAGGAGTATTAGAGACTGAGTCAACTAAATCTTGACCTTGTGAACTAGGAAAGGTCAGAAGTGTGAGTCTCCAAAGGTCCAATTATTACAGTCCTTGCCAAGTTTTCAGGCAGCCATGCCCTACAAAGACCAAATCCCCAAGGGACCCACATGACCCAGCATAGCCGTAGATTAAAGGTGGCCAAGGTGGGGGAGCGGAGTCAAGATGGTGGAGTCATCCAGTGGCTCCAGCTCCCACTTTCACCAATCCATATAAAAGGGGACTCTGAACAAACTTGGGAACTACAGAACCCACAAAATTACACAGAGAAGCTAACCTCCCACTGAGAACAGCCTGGCAACCCAGCAGGGAGCAGCCAGCCAGCGCTTTGGGAGCCAAGCCCAGGCCCCTGTGAGTCTGAGTCAGAAGTTTTAGCCCCAAGACCAGCCTGACAAGCCCCTGGCTGGAGGGACTCCAGAACACCAGCAGCTGTGGCATTTCCAGAATTATCAACACATAGATGCCAACGACAAAGTGAGAGGTCAGTGCAGTGTGTACTTTGGGACTTGTGGGGAGAGCATGTCAGTCTCTTCCCCCCAGGGCAACAAGCCTGTGCCATGTTGCAGCTTCAGCTCCTGGTCTACACACTGTGGGGGGGCCAAGAGACAAGTCTGAGGGATAATCGCTCTTGCTTTAACCTTCTTGGATCTGGATTGCAGTCTAGGGTGGAGGTCCTGGGGTATGTGACTAGCTTACCAGAGCATGTGGAGGCCTCAGAGAGGGCACCCAACTAATACCTCCAGCAGCTGAAAAAACCCCAGCATTTGGGACGGAAGCTCCCATGTCTGGTGGCAGAGTCCTACTATGGCAACAAGCCCCAAAGTCAAGTAATTGAGTGGCAACATGCCTAGGCAAAGAAACAACATAAACAGAAAAATTCAACATTAGATTCCTATTTTGGAGGCAAAGAGGATCGAAGCATGAAACAGGAGGACTGTGAGGTCAGAACTCCTGCACCAAAAGCTTCAAATGAAAATAAGAGCTGGTTACAGGCCATAGAGGACCTTAAGAAGCAGATAAGAGAAGTGGAGGAAAAATTGGGAAGAGAAATAAAGGTGGCCAAGGGAGGGGAAAATTCATCCATTGCTACATCACATTCAGAAGTGAAATTGGTGGGGTCATGCTTCGTAGAAACTTCACTAAGTTTGAGCACACTATCCCCTGGGACCGAAGTAATAGAGGAAGAATGTGCCCCTGGGTTTTGGGAAGAAGTGTTTATACTTTACTTCTTGTGATATCTTCTTCATGAACACCTCTTTGTAAAAGTTAATTGGTATTAATTTGTTAAGTAATCCTGTGGCACTAACTACTGAGTCAAACAATAACGTATGAAAGAGATTAACTGGGATTGGTGATTGATGTTGGTGAGAAGACACCAGGAAGGAGACAAGGCTGATTGCATTAGAAAAAATAGCACCCCCCCCAATAAATTAAACAAAAAAACCCCCAACCCCATAGGTACAGCCCTAGAACCACAAAGAGACAATGTCATCTTGTTCTGGGAACCTGACTTGCCAGAAAATGAAAGTTGGGATAAATAGCCTCAGAATTCATATAAGATTACACAGTCAATAGAACCAATTATGAACTAAGCAAAGAGACAAAATAAGACCAATAATAATAACTGAAATAGTAATACTTTCAAAGCATAGAGCATTGCGTGAGATCAGCCCTGTATGGGAGCAGGATAAGGGCCACATTGTCTCTGATGTCCTTTCTGCCACTGGAGTTGGACCGAAGATGCTCTCAGTGAAGTTATAGAGGATGAGTTTATGTCCTAATACTTTTTGTTATTATTGTTCAGTAGTTTCAGTCATGTCCAACACTTCATGACCCCATCTGGGGTTTTCTTGTCAAAGACACTGAAGTGGTTTACCACTTCCTTCTCCAGCTCATTTGACAGATGAGGAAATGGAGGCAAATAGGGTCAGGTGACTTGTCTAGGGTCACACAGCTACCAAATGCTGAGGCTAGATTTTGAACTTGAGATGTGTCTTCCTCACTCTAACCATTGTGCTCTAACCACTGTGCCACTTAGCTGCCCTAATACTTTTGTTCGAGCAATAATTCTATTCACCTGTGCAATAGTTCATAGAGATTTGGCAGAACCAGGATATGCACCTAGGCTCTTTGACTCCTATCACCCAATCCCCCCTGTATCCTTTCTAAGAGTTTGAATCCCTGTTTTGCTTCTTGACTTGAGTTGGACCTCAGGCAAAGTCATGTTCCCTCCCTAGACCTTCATTCCTTCACCTGTAAAGCAAGAATTTTAGATTAGATAATCCGGAAGGTTTCTCCCAACCCCTCTATCCCTATGCTGAAAAAGACAGGCACTCCTCCCAAGTTAACCTTGAACAATGAACAATGAATTACTCTATAGGTCTGTTTCAACTACTTAATACATTACCTCACCCTCCTATAGTCTTGGAGGCACCAGGGAGTTGGTGAACAGTTTTGAATGAGTTGTGGGCTAATAGAGTACAAGCAGAATTTTCATTCCATTCAGAAAACATCTAGTAAGCACCTAGCACCAGGCATTGGGGATACAGAGGCAAAAAAAAGTCAATTCCTGCCCTCAACGAGTTTACTTTCTACTCTGGCAGCAATAGGAAGGATCC
>WOXC01009019.1:250000-294217 GCA_011680675.1 Gymnobelideus leadbeateri | reverse complement strand
TTGTATTTGAAAATCAGATTTTCTACTCAGCTCTGTTTTTATCATCAAGAATGCTTGAAAATCATCTATTTCTTTGAATGACCATATATTAGCCTGAAGCATTATACTTGGTTTTCCTGAGTAGGTGATTCTTTGTTTTAGACTTAGCTCCTTTAACCTCTGGAATAGCATATTCCAAGCCCTATGTAGAAGCTGCTAATTATTGTGTCATCTTTATTGTGTTTCCCCAATATTCAAATTATTTCTTCCTGACTGCCTGCAGTATTTTCTTCATGATCTGGGAACTCTGGAATTTGGTTATAATATTTCTAGGAGTTACCGTTTTGGGATCTTTTCAAGAGGCAATCAGTGAATTCTGTCCATTTATATTTTGTTCTCTGGTTCTAGAATATCAGGGAAATTTTACTTGATGATTACTTAAAACATGTTTTCTAGAATCTTTTTTTGATTATGGCTTTCAGGTAGTGCCATAGTTTGAAAATTATCTCTCCTGGTTCTATTTTCCAAGTTGGTGGTTTTTCCAATGAGATATTTCACATTGCCTTATATTTTCTCATGCGTTTGTATCTGTTTTATAATATCTTGATTTCTCATAAAGCCATTAGCTTCTAACACCTCCAATCTAATTTTTTTAAATTTTTTAAACAAATGCTTTATTAACTTCTCTTTTACATCATTCATTTCCGCCAGATTTTGAGTTACAATCATTTCCCCCCATTATTCCCCTACCCAAACTCCCAGAATAGTAGTCCCACAAGATATTGCTTCCTCCAGTCTGCTCTCTCCCATACCTTCTCCCATACCCGCATCGACTTTTCGATTAGAGGAAGGTGAGCTTTTGTGTCCCAATGCCTGTGCATGGTATCTCCCTATTACAAGCAAAATAGTATTAATGATAGTATTTATATATATTTGAAACATTTAATGTTACGACCTCGAATTTCAGATACATTTCCGTCCTCCCTTGTCACCCATTCCCTCTTGGGGGATAAGTAATACAGTATATGTTGTACATGTCTAGCTAAGCAAAACATTATCATAGTAGATATATTGTACAAGGCTGCTTATAATTCCCTCCCACTCATCCCACCCCCCACCTGGTCCATTCCCTACATGATCCTGTCCCTCTTCTATAGTGGGTACTTCCAACCTCCCCTCCTCCCAAGGATGCCCTCCCATCCATCATCCCTCCTCTCATCCCCCTTCCCCCTATCCTGCTGCAGGTTGAGAAATCCCATTTAGTATGTAGGTCATTTTCTCCCTGAACCAAATTCAATGTGAATGTGATTTTGCCTTTTTAGCCTTCCTTATCCTCCCCCTCCTTTGCAACCAGTTCCCCTTGCTTCTTCTACATGGGATAGTTTACATTACCCTGTCTCTACCCATATCCTCTTGCCACTTTCCTCTCACCTCATAATTTCATCCCTTGAGTATTCTCCCTTCCCAAAAAATTCCACCTATGCCCTCTATCCATATATAACTGTAACCATATACACACACATTCACATATGTATTCATATGACCACACCCCCTTCTTCCATTATTTTCATAATGAGAAAGATACCATCAGTCACCATTATTGCTTTTCCATATAGGAAAGTAAATAGTTTAACTTTGATAAGTTCCTTTTGATTTCTTTTCCCTGATTACCTTCTCAGGCATCTCTTGCTTCTTGTGTCTGGATGTCAAATTTTCTATTCAATTCTGGTTTTTTCCTCAAGAATGCTTGAAAGTCCTCTATTCCACTGAATGACCGTATTTTCCCCTGAAACAAAATACTCAGTTTTGCTGGGTAGGTGACCCTTGGGTTCATTCCCAGTTCTTTTGCCCTCTGGAATATCATTTTCCATGCCGTTCAATCCCTCAGTGTAGAAGCTGCCAGGTCCTGGGCTATTCTGATTGTGTTTCCACAATATTGAAATTGTTTCTTCCTGGCTACTTGTAGTATTTTCTCCTTGATCTGGGGGTTCTGGAACCTGGCTATAATATTCCTGGGAGTTTTCTTTTTAGGATCGTTTTCAGGAGGTGATTGGTGGATTCTTTCAACCTCTATTTTGCCCTCTGGATCTCAAACATCAGGGCAGTTTTCCTTGAGAATTTCTTGAAGGGTGATTTCTTTCTTTTTTCTTTTTTTTTCTTTTTGGAGGGCAATTGGGGTTAAGTAACTTGCCCAAGGTCACACGGCTAGGTTTTTGTTTGTGTGTGCATTAAGTGTCTGAGGCTGGATCTGAACGCGGGTCCTTCTGACTCCAGGGCCAGCACTCTACTCACTGTGCCACCTAGCCACCCCTTGAAGGGTGATTTCTAGATTCTTTCCTTGATCATGGCTTTCAGGTAGTCCAATAATTTTTAAATTGTCTCTCCCAGATCTATTTTCCAGGTCAGTGGTTTTCCCCACGAGATATTTCACATTGCTTTCTAATCTTTCATTTGTTTGCATCTGCTTAACAGCATCTTGATTTCTCATAAAGTCATTAGCTTCCATTTGCTCCAGTCTAACTCTGAAGGAATGAATCTCCTCAGTGAACTTTTGAGATTCTTTTTCCATCTGGCAAATTTGACTTTTTAAGGCATTCTTCTCCTCATTGCCCTTTTGGGCCTCCTTTGCCATTTGAGTCAATCTATTTTTTAAGGTGTTGTTTTCCTCAGTCAGGCTGTTGACCCTCATTTCATACTTTTCCTGCATCCTTCTCATTTCTCTTTCCAATTTTTCCTCCACTTCTCTTATTTGATTTTTAAAGTCCTTCTTAAGGTACTCTATGGCCTGCATCCCGCTCATGTTTTCCCCTGGGGCTTTTGGAGAAGGACTTCTGACCTCACAGTCCTTTTCCCTCTCTATGCCCCCAAAATAGGAGTCTAGGGTTGCATTTTTCTGTTTCCTTTGCCTTGGCATGTTGCCACTTAATTACTTGACTTTTAGGCTTGTTGCCACAGTATGGCTTTAAGGCCAGATAGAGGAATGTTCGTCCTGAACGAGTGGGGGGCAACTTCCGTTTCTGGCAAGCTGTAAACCCACCCACAACTTCCACCCTTGATCACAATCCAGATCCAGGGAGGTTAAAGCAAGAGCGATTACCCCCCAAGACTGATCGCTGGATCTCTCTACAGTTCGGCAGGCTGGGAGGTGGAGCTTCCTCTGAAAACTACAAAATGGTGTTTGTCCTCAGCGGCTCCTAGCCCCCAGGTGAGGGTGCAGACACATTCCCTAAATACTGATCCCAAAGTCCATAGGACACTAACCTCTTACTTTGTCCTAGACATGTCTATGTTGATAATTCTGGAGTTGCCACAGCT
This sequence comes from Gymnobelideus leadbeateri, assembly GCA_011680675.1. Lineage (NCBI taxonomy): Eukaryota > Metazoa > Chordata > Mammalia > Diprotodontia > Petauridae > Gymnobelideus > Gymnobelideus leadbeateri. The sequence continues at coordinate 290,923 of WOXC01009019.1, read as the reverse complement.
CCTGGTGTTCTGGGTTTCCTCCAGCCAGCTGCTGGCCCTGCCGTCCTGGGGTAAAACCTTGGCTAACGCGGACCTGGGCTCAGCTCGGTTCCCCTACATGCTGCCAGGTCCCAGACTGCTGTGCTGGTCCTTCCTGCAGGGCTGCTGGGCTATCTTCAGCGGGAGGTTAGCTTCTCTGTATTGTTCTGTGGGTGCTGGGGCTGCAGAAGTTGTTCAGAGTCCCCTTTTACATAGCTTGGGGGGATCTGGGGGCAGAGTGGCTTGGACGAGCCGTTTCTACTCCTCCACCTTGGCTCTGCCCATCCACCTCCAATCTAATTTTGAAGCAATTATTCTCTTCAATGAGTTTTTTAAATTCTTTTTCCTTCTGGCCAATTTTGTTTTTTAGAGAATTTGTCTCCTCATATGCTTTTAAATATTATTTTTCCCATTTGAATTAGTCTAATTTTTAAGTGTTATTTTTGTCATTTTTTAGGTTTTCTTTGCAGTCTATTGGCTTGCTTTTCATGATTTCCTTGCATCATTGCCATTCCTCTTCCCAACTTCCCTCCACTTCTCTGATTTTCAAAATCCAATTTTCCACTTCCCTCTCCCCTCTCCCAGATTGCTCCTCCATGGCCTGTGACCAGTTCATATATTTTTTTTAACTTTTTTTTAATTGATTTTTAATTTTCTTTTATTTTAAAACATTCAGTTCCACAGTCCTTTGAGTTTCAAGTTTTATTCTCCTCACTCTCCTTCCCCCACCCCCTGTCATAGTGACATGCACTCAAATATGTGATCTACAAATATTTTCACATTAATCATTAGTCAGGTTGTAAAGAAGGATTATACATGATGGTGTATGATCAGTGGGAAAGAGGAAACAACACAAAACAAGAAAAAGAAACAGAGCAAGTATTTTTGTTTCAATCTGTATTCAGGCTCTGTATCTCTTTCTCTGGATGTGGATATCTCTTTTGATCATGAGTTTTTCGGTGTTGTCTTATAACCTTATATTTCTGAGACAATAGAGTACAGTCTATTCAAGTTAGTCATCACACATATGTTGCATATGTGATTGTGTACAAATTTCTCCTGGTTCTGCTCTTTTTATTCAGCAGCAGTTTATATGAAGCTCTCCAGATTATTATGAAGTCCATCTGCTCCTCATTCCTTATGGCACAGTAATATTCCATTACATTCATTTACCTCAACTTGTTCAGCCATTCCCCGATTGATGGGCAACCTGTTGAATTCTAGTTCCTTGCCACCAGAAAAAGAGCTGCTATAAATATTTTGTACATATGTGTCCTCCTCTCAGTTCTCTGATCTCTTTAGGATATAAACCTAGAACTAGTATTGCTGGTTCAAAGGATATGCAGTTATTTATATCCCTTTGGGCATAGTTCAATATTGCTCTCCAGAATGGTTGGATCAGTTCATAACTCCACTAAAATGCCTTAATGTTAAAATTTTTCCACATCCTCTCCAGCATTTGGCATTTTCCTCTTTTGTCATCTTAGTCAATCTGTCTAGTGAGATGTGGTACTTCAGAGTTGTTTTGATTTGTATTTCTCTAATCAATAGTGATTTACAGTTTTTCATATGCTTATAGATATCTTTAATTTCATCTTCTGAGAACTGCCTGTTCATATCCTTGGACCATTTATCAATTGTCTTTTATTCTTATAGATTCAACACCATTCTTTGTATATTTTAGAAATGAGGCCTTTATCAGAAACACTGCTTGTACAAATTATTTTTTCCCCAATTTTCCACTTCCCTCTTAATCTTGGTAGCATTGAATTTATTTGTTCAGAGCCTTTTCCATTTAATTCATTCAAAATTATCAATTTTGCATTTTATGATGTTCTCTAACTCTTGTTTTATCATGAAGATTTTCCCTCTCCATAGATCTGACATGTAAACTTTCCCTTGCTCTCCCAGATTGCTTATAGTATTAGCCTTTATACCTAGATCATGCACCCATTTCCACTTTATTTTGATGTGCAGTGTTTGATATTGGTCTATGCCCAATTTCTGCCATACTAGTTTCCAGTTTTCCCATCAGTTTTCATCAGTGTGTACTTATCCCCAAAACTGGAGATTTTAGGTTTATCAAACAGTAGATAACTATAGTCATTGGCTGCTTAGGCTCATATACCCAATTTATTCCATTTATCGACTACTCTATTCCTCAGGCAGTACCAAGTTGTTTTAATTAATGCTACTTTATAGAACAGATTAAAATCTGGTATGGCTAGGCCTCTTTTCCTAACATTTCTTTCCATTAATTGCCTTGCTATTCTGGACCTTTTGTTCTTCAAAATGAATTTTGCTACTATTTTCCCTAGCTCTACAATATAATTTTTGGTAGATTGATTGGTATGGTACTAAATATGTAATTTAATTTAGGTAATATTTTCATTTTTTATTATATTTGCTTGACCCAACCATGAGGAAATTGTTTTTTCAATTAGTTAGATATGACGTTATTTTTGTGAAAAGTGTTTTTTTAATTGTTTTCTTGTAAGTCCTGGGTTTGTTTTGGGAGGTAGATTGCCAGATATTTTGTAATGTTTACAGTAACTATAAATGGGATTTCTCTTTCTATCTCTTGCTGTTTGTTTTTGTTAGAGATATACAGGAATGCCAAGGACTTATGTGGGTTTATTTTATATCCTGCAACTTTGCAAAATTTATTTATTATCTGAAATATTTTTATTGATTCTCTAGAATTCTCTAAGTATATCATCATATCATTTGGAAAGAGTGTAAGCTTAGTCTCTTCTTTCCCTAATGATTCCATTGATTTCTTTTTCTTCTCTTATTGCTACTGTTAACATTTCTAGTATGAGATTGAATAAGGGGGGGTGATAGTGGACATCCTTGTTTCACCCCTGTTCTTATTGGAAATCCTTCTAACATATCCCCATTATATATAATACTTGCTGATGGTTTTAGATAGATGCTACTTATTATTTTAAGGAAGACTCCTTTTATTCCGATACTTTCTAGTGTTTCTTTTTTGTTTTGTTTTTGGAGGGCAATGGGGGTTAAGTGACTTGCCCAAGGTCACATGGCTAGGGTTTTTTTGGTCTGTTTTTTGTTTGTTTTTGTTTTTTTGTTTTTATCTGTGTTAAGTGTCCAAGGTTGGATTTGGACTCAGATCCTCTTGACTCCAGGGGTGATGTTCTATTCACTGAGCCACATAGCCACCCCAACTTTCATTTTTATGAATACTCATTCATTTCACTAAGATTGTCAAATTTATGTGAATACAATTGAGCAAAATAATTCCTAATTATTATTTTGATTTCCACTTCATTGAAGGAAGATTCACCCTTTTAGTTTTTGATACTTATAAATTGGTTTTCTATATCTTTTTTTATCATACTGACTAAAGGTCTATCAATTATATAGGCTTTTCTATAATAAAAGCTCTTAGTTATATTTATTAATTCAATAGTGTTCTTAAATTCAATTTTATTAACCTCTCCTTTGGTTTTCATTATTTCTTTTTTTTTTCTTTCTTTGCTTTTATGAAGAGTTCTTTAGTTATATTTATTTTTTTTCCAAATGTTTTATTAACATCTGGTTTACATCATTCATTTCCATTGGATTTTGAGTTACAGATTTTCCCCCATTTTTCACTAACCCCCACCCCAGAATAGCAGTCCCATAGGATGTCCCTTCACCCCATCTGCTCTCTCCCATATATTCTGCCATACTCCCTTCAAATTTTTCAGTAGAGCAAGGTGGATGTCTTTGCCCCAATGCCTGTATATCTTATTTCACAATTATATGTAAAATAGTATTAATGATAGTATTTATACATTTTTAAACATTTGATTTTAAAACTTTGAATTCCACATTAATTCCCTTCCTCCCTTGTCAGCCACCCTTACTGGGAAGATAAGTAATTCAATATATGTTTTACATGTGTAGCTATGTAAAACATTACCATAGCAGATATATTGTAAAAGACTGACTATATTTCCCGCCCTCCTATGCCACCTCCCACTTGGTCTATTCCCTACTTTGATTCTGTTCCTTTTCAAAAGTGGGTGCTTCCAACTTCCCTCCCACCCTTGTCACCCACCCTCCTTTCCATCATACCCCTCTCATCCCCTTCTCCCCTATTCTCCTGTAGGGTGAGATATCCTGTTTAGTATGTATTTCATTCTCACCCTGATCCAAATTTCATGAGAATAAGCTTTTGGCTTTTTGTTTTCCTATTCTTCTGCTCCCTTGTAACTGTTTTCCCTTGCCTCTTCTATATGAGATAGTCTCTCCCCATGTTCTCTTCTTATATTCCTCTCTCACCACTTAATTTAACCTTTTAAGTATCATGCCTTCCTATTAAATTTGACCTATGCCCTCTACCTATGTATACCTGTAAACATATATATATATATATATATATATATATATATATATATATATATATATATATACACACATACATACAGACATTCACATAAGTATTCATATGCCCATATATCCATCTTCAACTATTTTCATACTGAGAAAAGTTTCATCAGTTACAGTTACCATTTTTTCATGTATGAATGCAAATAGTTCAACTTTCTTAAGCTCATTATTATTTCTTTTCACTATTTACCTTCTCAAGAATATCTTGCTTCTTGTATCTGAAGGTAATATTTACTATTCATATCTCTTTTTTCATCAAAAATGCTTGAGAGTCCTCTATTCCACTGAATGACCATATTTTCCCCTGAAACGTGATACTCAGTTTTGCTGAGTAGGTGATTCTTGGTTTTAATCCCAGCTCCTTTGCCCTCCAGAATATCATATTTCAAGCCTTTCAATCCCTCAGTAGGGACGCTGTCAGATTCTTTATTATCCTGATTGCATTTCCACAGTATTCAAATTGTTTCTTCCTGGCTTCTTGAAATATTTTCGCCTTCATCTGGGAATTCTGGAACCTGGCTATAATATTCCTCAGAGTTTTCTTTTTGTGATCTTTTCACTAGGTGATCAGTAGATTCTTTCCACCTCTATTTTGCCCTCTGGTTGTAAAACATCAGGGCAATTTTCCCTTAGAATTTCTTGATGGATGATTTCTAGATTCTTTCTTTGATCATGGTTTTCAGGTAGTCCAATAATTTTAAAATTATTTCTCTTGGATCTATTTTTCAGGTCAGTGGTTTTTCCCATGAGATAGTTCACATTGCTTTCTATTCTTTCATTTGTGTGGATCTGCTTACCAGCCCCTTGATTTCTCATAAAGTTACTAGCTTTCATTTACTCCAGTCTAATTCTGAAGGACTGATTCTCCTCAGTGAGCTTTTGAGATTCTTTTACCAACTGGCAAATTTGGCTTTTTAAGGCATTCTTCTCATTGCCTTTTTTAGATTCATTTGCCATTTGATTTAGTCTATTTTTAAGGCGTTATTTTCCTCAGTCAGTCTGTTGACTCTCATTTCATACTTTTCTTGCATCTTTCTCATTTCTCTTCTCAATTTTTCCTCCACTTCTCTTATATCCTTCTTAAGGTCCTCTGTGGCCTGTAACCAGCTATTATTTTCATTTGTGGCTTTTGGTGCAGGTATCCTCACCTCCCAGTCCTCCTCTTGTTCCATGCTTTGATCCTCTTTGCCCCCAAAATAGGAGTTTATATTTCTGTTTGTTTTGTTTCCTTTTCCTAGACACTTTGCCACTCAATTTCTTGACTTTTGAGCTTGTTGCCACAGTATGACTCTGCCACCAGAAAGGAGAGCTTCTGTTCCAAAAGCTGTGGTTTTCTCAGCTGCTTAAGGTATTAGTTGGGTTTCCTCTCTGAGGCCACCATATGCTCTGATAAGCTGGTCAAACACCCCAAAACCTCCACCCCAGACTGCAATCCAGCTCCAAGAAGGTTAAACCAAGATCGATTACCCCCAAGACTGATTGCCTATTCCCCCTACAGTCCACAGCCAGGAAGTGAAGCTGCTGAGTGTGTCCCTTGCTGTGCTGTAATGTCTTATTGGCTTCTCACTCCCAGGGAAAGAGGCTGATGTGCTTCCCCCACTAATGAGTCCAAAAGTCCGTACTGCAGTAACCTCTCACATTGTCCACGGTATCTATGTGTTGGTAATTCTGGAAACTCCACAGCTGCTGGTATTCTGGGGTCCCTCCAGCTGGCTGCTGCTCTTGCTGCCTGGGACTAAAAGCTCTGACTCATGGAGGCTTAGGCTCAGCTCACAGAGCTCTGGGCTGGCCACTCCCTGCCAGGCTCCCAGGCTGTCCTTAGTGGGAGGTTAGCTTCTCTGTGTCATTTTGTAGGCTCTAGAGCTTCAGAGGTTGTTCAGAGTCCCCTGTTACATAAATTTGGAAGTGGAGTGGACCCGTGCTCTGTGGAAGTTCTGTTTCTACTCTGTCATCTTGACTCAAACCCCCAGTTTTCATTATTTATAATTTAGCATTTGAGAATTTTCAATTTGCTCTTTTTCTAGCTTTTTCAGTTGCATGCCCAATTTATTAACCTCCATTTTCTCTATTTCATTTATGTATGCATTCACAGATATGAGACTTCCCCTAAGAACTACTTTTGCTCTATCCCACATGTTTTGGTATGTTGTCTCGTTATTTTCATTTTCTTGAATGAAGTTCCTTATTATTTTTATAATTTCTTGTTTGACCCACTCATTCTTTAGGATTACATTATTTAATTTCCAATTAGTTTTTAGTCTTTGCTTTCATCACATTTTATTACACATACATTTTATTGCATTATGATCTGAGAAGATGCATTTAATATTTCTGCACTTTTTGCACTGAATTATGAGGTTTTTGTTTCCTAGTACATGCTCCGAATTTGTGTATGTTCCATGTGCCACTGAGAATAAGGTACATTACTATTTATTCCCTTTCAGTTTTCTCCAGAGGTCTCCCATTTTTCTTCTCTAAAATTCTATTCACCACCTTAACTTCTTTCTTGTTTATTTTGAGACTCGATATTTCAATTTCAGAGGGGGGGGAGAGAGATTGATGCCCCCACTACTATAGTTTTGCCATCTATTTCTTCCTCTAACTCCCTTAACTTCATTGGGAATTTGGATTCTAAACCACTTGTTGCATAAATGTTTTCTTATGATATTACATCATTTTCTGTTGTGACATTTAGCAGGATATAGTTTCCTTCCTCATTTCTTTTAATTGCATCTATTTTTGCTTTTGCTTTGTCTGAGATAAGGCTTGCTACTCCCTGCTATTTTTACTTTAGCAGAGTCATCATATATTTTAATCCAGCCTTTTACTTTTACCCTGTGTGTATCCCCCTTTCAAGTGGGTTTCTTGTAAAAAGCATATTGTAGCATTATGGTTTTTAATCTATTCTGCTACACATCTCCATTTTATGGGAGATTTCATCCTATTTGCATACAGTTATGATTACTATCTGTCTGTTTCCCTCCATTCTATTGCATTATTTTCTCCTTTACTTGATGGTTCTGGACTTTGGCTACTATATTTCATGGACTTTTCAATTTGGGATCTGTTTAAGGTGGTGTCCAGTGGTTTCTCTCTATATCTATTTTACTCTCTGGTTCTAAGATCTCAGGGCTGTTTTCCTTGATGAGCTCTTGGAAGATGTTGTCTAGGCTATTTTTTTTTCCGTCATGATTTTCCAGGAGACCAATAATTCTTAGATTATCTCTCCTGGATCTGTTTTCCAGGTCAGTTTTTTTTTTTTTCCAATGAGATATTTTCCTTCTTTTTCTAATTTTTCATTCTTGATGTTTTATTTGACTGATTCCTGGTGCCTCATAGAGTCATTAGCTTTGATTTGGTTGATTCTAATTTTTAGTGAATTATTTTCCTCAGTTTTTGAAGCTTGTTTTCCATATGTACAGATTTTATTTTTAGCTCAGACATTTTTCTTTTAAGGAGCTGTTTTCTTCAGTGAAATATTTTTCTAATTTTGCAATTTCAATTTTTAAAGAGTTATTCTTTTTATCTTCTACCTCTTTAATTTGGTTTTCAAAGTTCTTTTTGAGCTCATCTAAGAACACTTTCTGTGCTTGAGACCAGTTCATATTCCCTGCTGAGGCCTCAACTGTGGCTGTGGAGTCAATATTGTCTCCTTCTTAATTTATTTCTTCATGCTCCCAATAATAGGATCCTAAGGTCTTTGTCTTTGCAGTCTGTTTTTCATCATTTTGATGCAGGGCCTTAGCCACAACCTTACTCTAGGGTTCTCAAGCATATACTATTTAAAATTTTTCTCTGAGGCAATAATTACTGTGTTTTCAAGGTTGGGGCAGGGGATCAGAGCATACGGGGTTCACTCTGCCATCTATGTCCCTGGATGTTCCTATAGGTGCTTTTAAAATCCCCAGGCTATGGGTTAGTCATCCCAGGCATAACTGCTGCCTCTCCCACAAGCCCTGCATTTGTCTCTTACCCAGCTCCATCAGTTCCCAGTCCTGCAGTGATAGGCCTGGGATTCGCCTTTGCCATTGGTGGATCAATTTGCTGCCATATTAACCAGGCCTAACCCTGGCCTCACTATGTGTCACCCAAGACTTGCTCCATATTTTTCTTGGAAGCTTTTGATGTAGGAGTTCTGACTTCATTGGCCTCCTACAGTTCCATGCTTTGATCCTTTTTGTCCCCAAAAAAGGATTGTATTTTGTGATTGTGCTTCCTCTGCTTGCTCATCTTGCCTTCCAATTACATGGCTTTTGAGCTCTTTGTCACAGTAGAACTCTGCTTACAGAATGGAGACAGCTTTTTCCCAAGTTGCTGGGGTTTTTGCAGCTTCCAAAGCTATTAGTTGTGTGGCCTCTCTATAGCAGCCACAAGTTCTGGCACACTGGCCACACAGCACAGGGCCACCTCCCAAGATCACAGTCCAGATCCAAGCAGGTCAAAGCAACAGCAAATGCCCTCTGAATGGTTATTTACTCCCCCTACAATCTGTAGGTCTGGATCTCAGGAAGCAGGCACACTGCAGCAGCTGCAACCTTTGTGCTTCCATCACTTCTCACACCAGGGGCAGGGCTGGATTGTGCTCTTCCTTTGCACTTCCAACAGAGTTCTCCACTGACCTTTTGTTTTCTTTTTGGTGTTTATAGGTTGAGAAGTCTGGAAACTGCCACAGCTGATGGTGATTCACTCTCCTGAAGTCTGCTCTGGCCGTTCTGGGCCACCCTTGGCTGGAGCTGTGGCTCCTGGTGGACTGTGCTTGGCTGCCAGTTTGCTGTGATAGACCTTTCCTGCTTGACTGCCAGGTTGCCTTCAAAATAACATTTGTTTCTCTCTATCTCTTTGTGGGTTCGGAAGCTTTAAATTTTGTTTTGAGTCATTTTTACAGGTATTAGAAGTGGTTGTAGCCAGGGCCCATGTCAAGTTTGTGCTTTTATTAAACCATCCTGGCTCCATGCCCCCATGCCTTCAGCTTCTTAATCAAAATAACTGCTTCTTTTTTCTTCTTATACCCCTCAATTTTATCTTCCACCACTAGAAGGAGTTCTAGGAAAACTACAATTTGATTACCTTTTTTTTTTTTTTGGAGGGCAATTGGGGTTAAGTAACTTGCCCAAGGTCACACGGCTAGGTTTTTGTTTGTGTGTGCGTTAAGTGTCTGAGGCCGGATCTGAACTCAGGTCCTTCTGACTCCAGGGCCGACACTCTACTCACTGCGCCACCTAGCCGCCCCAATTTGATTACCTTTTGACATTAACATTTCTGGCAGGGCAGAGGCTGCCCATGGAGAGCAGATGACATAAAATTTTTGTTTTGTGTTCACTCTGTAATGTCAATGGCTGCAAATCTTGATAGGAGCAAACATGTGATGTCCTTTGTTCATATTTCCAAAAGTAACAGAGTGGTGAATCCCTCCTTCCTGAGCACTAGGAATTTGAGCAACAGCTCTCCCAGTACCACAAAAATCAGCACTGGTTTGATGACCTGCTCATTCACTGACTATGCAATGTTGCCAGTTATTATTTTCTCAAGTTGATATGAACAAAATTCATGATATCTTAATGAATAGGAACTTTAAAGACAGCAAGCAAGGTAACATTTTTGCCAGGTACTTCTCCCTTTTTGTGTACAAAAGTGTACAAAAGTCATGGATAGTACCCAAAGTGTTTACCCAAGTCATGCCCAGTACCTGAGAGTAATAGCCACACTCCTCTCCACCTGATTGCTCCCATAGGATAAAACAACTTTAACCATTTTTACACAAATATATACATATTACCACCATCATCATTGACACCATCACCACCATAGTTATAATGATCTTAAACATGTTCAATGGATCGAATTATTAACACATGACATATAGTCTACTTATTGACCAAAGTTATGAGGCAAAATATGGGAAGCAAAAGTATCCCAATTTCTTTCACCCTATTTAAAACTCTGTGAATATCTGTCCAGTTACTATGTGCTTAGTAGGACAAGAGTATCTTAGTGGGCTTTACTTCCATGGTATGTGGAATATGGATGGCCTATCCTGAATTTCAGGTACCAAAATGCATGATTTCAGTTCAGGAGGTTACGTGATGTACTTTGTTAGCTATCTCAGCCATATTTCCCTTTTGAGGATAATCTGAATTGGTATAGAATTCATCTTCTTCTACTGGGGGGAAAATTGGCCATTTCCATTAGAATATAAAATTCATAGTAACTTTTTCTTTTTTTTTTCTTTTTTTTTAAACAAATGCTTTATTAACTTCTGTTTTACATCATTCATTTCTGCCAGATTTTGAGTTACAATCATTTTCCCCCCATTATTCCCCTACCCAACCTCCCAGAACAGTAATCCCACAAGATATCGCTTCCTCCAATCTGCTCTCTCCCATACCTTCTCCCATACCCCCATCGACTCTTCCATTAGAGGAAGGTGAGTCTTTGCATCCCAATGGCTGCAAATCTTATCTCCCTATTACAAGCAAAAGAATATTAATAATAGTATTTATATATATTTGAAACATTTAATGTTACAACCTCAAATTTCAGATCCATTTCCTTCCTCCCTTGTCACCCATTCCCTCTTGGGAGATAAGTAATTCAGTATATGTTGTACATGTCTAGCTATGCAAAACATTATCATGGTAGATATATTGTAAAAGGCTGCTTATAATTCCCTCCCACTCATCCCACCCCCCACCTGGTCCATTCCTTACATGATCCTGTCCCTCTTTTATAGTGGGTACTTCCAACCTCCCCTCACCCCAAGGATGCCCTCCCATCCATCATCCCTCCTCCCATTCCCCTTCACCCTATCCTGCTGCAGGTTGTGATATCCCATTTACTATGTATGTCATTTTCTCCCTGAACCAAATTCAATGTGAATGTGGTTTTGCCTTTTTAGCCTTCCTTATTCTCCCCCTCTTTTGCAACCACTTCCCCTTGCTTCTTCTGCATGGGATAGTTTACACTGCCCTTTCTCTCCCCATCTCCTCTTGCCACTTTCCTCTCTCACCTCATAATTTCATCCCTTGAGTATTCTCCCTTCCCAACAAATTCAACTTATGCCCTCTATCCATATATAACTGTGACCATATACACACATTCACATATGTATTCCTATGACCACACCCCCTTCTTCCATTATTTTCATAGTGAGAAAGATATCATCAGTCACTGTTATTGCTTTTCCATATAGGAATGTAAATAGTTCAACTTTGATAAGTTCCTTTTGATTTCTTTTCCCTGATTACCTTCTCAGGCATCTCTTGCTTCTTGTGTCTGGATGTCAAATTTTCTATTCAACTCTGTTTTTTCCCTCAAGAATGCTTGAAAGTGGGGGCGGAGCCAAGATGGCGGAGTAGAAACAGCTCGTCCAAGCCTCTCTGCCCCCAGATTCTCCACAAACTATGTAAAAAAGGACTCTGAAAATCTTCTGGAGCCCCAGCACCCACAGAACGACACAGAGAAGCTAACCTCCCGCTGAGGACAGCCCAGCACCCTGCAGGAAGGACCAGCGCAGTGGTCTGGGAGCCGACAGCGCGCAGAGCGCAGGAGCCGAGCCGAGCCCAGGTCCACGTGAGCCGAGGTTTTAGCCCCAGGGCGGCAGGGCCAGCAGCCGGCTGGAGGAACCCCAGAACACCAGGAACTGTGGAGACGCCAGAATTATCAACATAGACTTGCCTAGGACAAAGTAAGAGGTTAGTGTCCTATGGACTTTGGGACCTGTATTTGGGGGAATGCGTCAGCTCCCTCCCCTGGGGGCTAGAAGCTGCTGAGGAGACACGCCACTGTGTAGTTTTCAGAGGCATTTCCGGCTCCCAGCCTACAAATCGTGGGGAGATCCAGCGATCAGTCTTGGGGGTAATCGCTCTTGCTTTAACCTCCCTGGATCTGGATTGTGATCTAGGGTGGAAGTGGTGGGTGGGTTTACAGCTTGCCAGAAACGGAAGTTGCCCCCCACACGTTCGGGACGAAAATTCCTCTATCTGGCCTTAAAGCCATAGTGTGCCAACAAGCCCAAAAGTCAAGTAATTAAGTGGCAACATGCCAAGGCAAAGGAAACAGAAAAATGCAACCCTAGACTCCTATTTTGGGGGCATAGAGCGGGAAAAGGACTGTGAGGTCAGAAGTCCTGCTCCAAAAGCCCCAGGGAAAACATGAGTGGGTTGCAGGCCATAGAGGACCTTAAGAAGGACTTTAAAAAATCAAATAAGAGAAGTGGAGGAAAAATTGGAAAGAGAAATGAGAAGGATGCAGGAAAAGTATGAAATGAGGGTCAACAGCCTGACTGAGGAAAACAACACCTTAAAAAATAGACTAACTCAAATGGCAAAGGAGGCCCAAAGGGCAATGAGGAGAAGAATGCCTTAAAAAGTCGAATTTTCCAGATGGAAAAAGAATCTCAAAAGTTCACTGAGGAGATTCATTCCTTCAGAGTTAGACTGGAGCAAATGGAAGCTAATGACTTTATGAGAAATCAAGATGCTGTTAAGCAGATACAAACAAATGAAAGATTAGAAGGCAATGTGAAATATCTCATGGGAAAAACCACTGACCTGGAAAATAGATCCAGGAGACAATTTAAAAATTATTGGACTACCTGAAAGCCATGATCAAGGAAAGAACCTAGAAATCACCCTTCAAGAAATTCTCAAGGAAAACTGCCCTGATGTTTTAGATCCAGAGGGCAAAATAGAGGTTGAAAGAATCCACATATCACCTCCTGAAAAAGATCCCCAAAAGAAAACTCCCAGGAATATTATAGCCAGGTTCCAGAATCCCCAGATCAAGGAGAAAATACTACAAGCAGCCAGGAAGAAACAATTTCAATATTGTGGAAACACAATCAGAATAGCCCGGGACCTGGCAGCTTCTACACTGAGGGATTGAAGGGCATGGAATATGATATTCCAGAGGGCAAAAGAACTGGGAATGAACCCAAGGGTCACCTACCCAGCAAAACTGAGTATTTTGTTTCAGGGGAAAATAAGGTCATTCAGTGGAATAGAGGACTTTCAAGCATTCTTGAGGAAAAAACCAGAGTTGAATAGAAAATTTGACATCCAGACATAAGAAGCAAGAGATGCCTGAGAAGGTAATCAGGGAAAAGAAATCAAAAGGAACTTATCAAAGTTGAACTATTTACATTCCTATATGGAAAAGCAATATCTGTGACTGATGATATCTTTCTCACTATGAAAATAATGGAAGAAGGGGTGTGGTCATACGAATACATATGTGAATGTGTGTGTATATGGTTACAGTTATATATGGATAGAGGGCATAGGTTGATTTTATTGGGAAGGGAGAGTACTCAAAGGATGAAATTATGAGGTGAGAGAGGAAAGTGGCAAGAGGAGATGGGGAGAGACAGGGCAGGGTAAACTATCTCATGTAGGGGAAGTGGGTGCAAAGGAGGGGGAGAATAAGGAAGGCTAAAAAGGCAAAACCACATTCACATTGAATTTGGTTCAGGGAAAAAATGACATACATACTAAATGGGATATCTCAACCTGCAGCAGGATAGGGGGAAGGGGGATGAGAGGAGGGATGATGGATGGGAGGCCATCCTTGGGGTGAGGGGAGGTTGGAAGTACCCACTATAGAAGAGGGACAGGATCAAGTAGGAAATGGACCAGGTGGGGGGTGGGATGAGTGGGAGGGAATTATAAGCAGCCTTGTACAACATATCTACTATGATAATGTTTTGCATAGTCAGACATGTACAACATGTACTGAATTACTTATCTCCCAAGAGGGAATGGGTGACAAGGGAGGAAGGAAATGGATCTGAAATTCGAGGTCTTAACATTAAATGTTTCAAATATATATAAATACTATTATTAATACTCTTTTGCTTGTAATAGGGAGATAAGATGTGCAGGCATTGGGACACAAGATTCATCTTCCTCCAATGGAAAAGTCAAAGGGGGTATGGGAGAAGGTATGGGAGAGAGCAGATTGGAGGAATCGATATCTTGTGGGACTGCTATTCTGGGAGGTTGGGTAGGGGAATAACGGGGGGAAAATGATTGTAACTCAAAATCTGGCGGAAATGAACGATGTAAAACAGAAGTTAATAAAGTATTTATTTGTTTAAAATAAAAAAAAGAGTGCTTGAAAGTCCTCTATTCCACTGAATGACCATATTTTCCCCTGAAACAAAACACTCAGTTTTGCTGGGTAGGTGACCCTTGGGTTCATTCCCAGTTCTTTTGCCCTCTGGAATATCATATTCCATGCCCTTCAATCCCTCAGTGTAGAAGCTGCCAGGTCCTGGGCTATTCTGATTGTGTTTCCACAATAGTGGAATTGTTTCTTCCTGGCTGCTTGTAGTATTTTCTCCTTGATCTGGGGATTCTGGAACCTGGCTGTAATATTCCTGGGAGTTTTCTTTTTGGGGTCTTTTTCAGGAGGTGATCGGTGGATTCTTTCAACCTCTATTTTGCCCTCTGGATCTAAAACATCAGGGCAGTTTTGCTTGAGAATTTCTTGAAGGGTGATTTCTGGATTCTTTCCTTGATCATGGCTTTCAGGTAGTCCAACAATCTCTAAATTGTGTCTCCTGGATCTATTCTCCTGGCCAGTGTTTCCTCCCATGAGACATTTCACACTGCCCTCCAATCTTTCATTTGTTTGTATCTGCTTAACAGCATCTTGATTTCTCATAAAGTCATTAGCTTCCATTTGCTCCAGTCTAACTCTGAAGGAATGAATCTCCTCAGTGAACTTCCGAGATTCCCTTTCCATCTGGCAAATTCGACTTCCCAAGGCATTCTTCTCCTCATTGTCCCCCTGGACCTCCTTTGCCATTTGAGTTAGTCTACTTCTCAAGGTGCCACTTTCCTCAGTCAGGCTGTCGACCCTCACCTCATACTTTTCCTGCATCCCTCTCATTTCTCCTTCCAATTTTTCCTCCACTTCTCTTATTTGATTTTTAAAGCTTTTCTTAAGGTCCTCTATGGCCTGCAACCCGCCCATGGTTTCCCCTGGGGCTATTGGAGCAGGACTTCTGACCTCACAGTCCTTTTCCCGCTCTATGCCCCCAAAAATAGGAGTATAGGGTTGCATTTTTCTGTTTCCTTTGCCTTGGCATGTTGCCACTTAATTACTTGACTTTTGGGCTTGTTGCCACACTATGGCTTTAAGGCCAGATAGAGGAATTTTCGTCCCGAACGTGTGGGGGGCAACTTCCGTTTCTGGCAAGCTGTAAACCCACCCACGACTTCCACCCTAGATCACCATCCAGATACAGGGAGGCTGAAGCAAGAGCGATTACCCCCCAAGACTGATCGCTGCATCTCCCTACAAATTTTTAGGCTGGGAGCAGGAGTTGTCTCTGAAAACTACAAAATGGCGTTTGTCCTCAGTGGCTTCTAGCCCCCAGGGGAGGGAGCTGACGCATTCCCTAATACCAGTCCCAAAGTCCATAGGACACTAACCTCTTACTTCATCCCAGGAAAGTCCATGTTGATAATTCTGGAGTCGCCACAGCTCCTGGTGTTCTGGGGTTCCTCCAGCTGGCCGCTGGCCCTGCCGCCTTGGGGCTAAAACCTCAGCTCATGCGGACCTGGGCTCGGCTCGGCTCGGCTCGGCTCCTGCGCTCTGCGCACTGCACGCTGCCAGGTCCAGACCACTTCGCTGGTCCTTCCTGCAGGGCTGCTGGGCTGTCCTCAGCGGGAGTTTAGCTTCTCTGTGTCGTTCTGTGGGTGCTGGGGCTCCAGAAGTTGTTCAGAGTCCCCTTTTACATTGTTTGGGGGGAATGTGGGGGCAGAGTGGCTTGGATGAGGTGTTTCTACTGTGCCATCTTGGCTCCACCCCCCCCATAGTAACTATTTCAAGAGACTTTTCTACATGGATTGATAAACCCTAATATACCATGCTAGGGGCAAACCTTATTGATTTATTGCTTGTGAGAAATGGCAGTAGATAAAAAATATGAAATCCTGTAGCCTTCATAGGGCAAGGCATCTTCGAAAAAACACCAAAGTGTTATCTTGGATAAAATGGCACAGCAATAAAGTAAAACCCTGAAAATAGCATCAGCAAATGACATTTGGAGGTTAAAATGCAAGTTTTTTTAGGATAGAAAAGATTAAATATTAAAAGGCAATTGCTTCATTTATATATTAATTTAATAAGAATTTCTTGTGTTCAGAGAATTGTGCTAAGCTGCTGAGAAGAGAAACAAAATTAAGATCAGATTATCTTTTGTGTTTTATCCAGCCTTCTAACAGTCAAATAAAGATAACTGTATGGTGAAATGTTATATAAGGAATGTGTTAAGGATATGCAGAACAAAGTGCTAGGTATCAGACAGGAGCAACCACAGTAGCATATTCTTTCATCAGCATCACAGCAATGCCAGGGACATCATTTGCTATTATCTTAAAATTCAAAAGATCTTTTAAAATAATATGTCGTTATATACCTGTATTTCACATCCAATCCATTGTTCTCTTTTATTGTCACTTTTTCTTATTTTAAAAGTCTTATTTTAAAAAATTATACCTTTTATGATGAATTATTTTCTCAAGTGTAAGTATACTCCATTTTAAGTCTGAAGGAAAGGAAATTGAAGTTTAACAATTGAAATCATTCTCCATTAAGTCCATAAGACAGGAATTTAAAATAATAAAAAGGTAAAGGAGAGTAAATTATCCAGAGAAAAAGATGTCTTCTCAAAAATCCACTTACCTTCCTTGATTGTAACATGCAGTTAGTACTCTTTGTGTATTGACTGCCAAAACAATTATTTAGAGAGAGAAAAAAGTCATTTAATAAAGTTTAGAGTTTTATCATGGTATGCATGATGCCAAACAACAGGTTGGATTGCCTCCCTTTCCATTCCATCCCAAGATAATCTACTGAATTCAGTTTGGTCAACATGCAATCTCATTCATTTTATTGATCACTTTCTTTGCACAAGAATGATTAAGATTATACATTTTTAAAAGATAATAGGATTGTGTTCTGAAGGTTCATGCTCTGATGAATATATATATATATATATATACATATATATATGTATATGAATATATATACATATATATATATATATATATATATATTCCTTTAGCAGTACCATTTTAATAAGGAATAAGTACTGTGTGCTGAATAAGGCTGAGAGGGAACTGTTAATCACAGTGTCAATGAGGGTTCTACTCCTGCATGTTTGCATACCTATGTGAATGGAAATAACAAGATCAATGCACAAGCTATTGTGGAGGTAGAATCAATAAATTGACATGTGATTACAACGGAGAGGAGTGTGACAAATCAAAAGTAACTGAGAAAATTATTCTAACCTTAAGAGATTTAAAAAAAATGCTTAGTGCAAGGGAAAATACAGAAATATTATGAGTTGAATTTTGGATATTTAGAGATTGAGAATAATAGATTTAGAGAAGGAAGGAATCTCATCTAGTTTCCTAGGTATCATAACTTTAAAATTAAAAATCTTAGGGTGGAGCCAAGATGGCAGAGTAGAAACAGCTCCTCCAAGCCACTCTGCCCCCAGATTCCCCCCAAACTATGTAAAAGGGGATTCTGAACAACTTCTGGAGCCCCAGCACCCACAGAACGACACAGAGAAGCTAACCTCCTGCTGAGGACAGCTCAGCAGCCCCCGCAGAAAGAACCAGCGCAGCAGTCTGGGAGCCGGCAGCGCACAAAGCGCAGAGCGCAGGAAGCAGAGCCGAGGAGAGCCCAGGTACGCGTGAGCCGAGGTTTTAGCCCCAGGGCGGCAGGGCCAGCAGCTGGCTGGAGGAACCCCAGAAAACCAGGAGCTGTGGGGACTCCAGAATTATCAACACAGACATGCCTAGGACAAAGTAAAAGGTTAGTATCCTATGGACTTTGGGACCTGTATTTGGGGGAATGCGTCGGCTCCCTCCCCTGGGGGCTAGAAGCCTCTGAGGAGACACAACATTTTGTAGTTTTCAGAGGCAGCTCCAGCTCCCAGCCTGCCGAGCTGTAGAGAGATCCAGCGATCAGTCTTGGGGGGTAATTGCTCTTGCTTTAACCTCCCTGGATCTGGATTGTGATCTAGCGTGGAAGTTGTGGGTGGGTTTACAGCTTGCCAGAAACGGAAATTGCCCCCCACACGTTCGGGACGAAAATTCCTCTATCTGGCCTTAAAGCCATAGTGTGGTAACAAGCCCAAAAGTCAAGTAATTAAGTGGCAACATGCCAAGGCAAAGGAAACAGAAAAATGCAACCCTAGAATCCTATGTTGGGGGCAAAGAGTGGGAAAAGGACTGTGAGGTCAGAAGTCCTGCTCCAAAAGTCCCAGGGGAAAACATGAGCGGGTTGCAGGCCATAGAGTACCTTAAGAAGGACTTTAAAAATCAAATAAGAGAAGTGGAGGAAAAATTGGAAAGAGAAATGAGAAGGATGCAGGAAAAGTATGAGATGAGGGTCAACAGCCTGACTGAGGAAAACAACACCTTAAAAAATAGACTGACTCAAATGGCAAAGGAGGCCCAAAAGGGCAATGAGGAGAAGAATGCCTTAAAAAGTCGAATTTGCCAGATGGAAAAAGAATCTCAAAAGTTCACTGAGGAGATTCATTCCTTCAGAGTTAGACTGCAGCAAATGGAAGCTAATGACTTTATGAGAAATCAAGATGCTGTTAAGCAGATCCAAACAAATGAAAGATTAGAAGGCAATGTGAAATATCTCATGGGAAAAACCACTGACCTGGAAAATAGATCGAGGAGAGACAATTTAAAAATTATTGGACGACCTGAAAGCCATGATCAAAGAAAGAACCTAGAAATCACCCTTCAAGAAATTCTCAAGGAAAATTGCCCTGATGTTTTAGATCCAGAGGGCAAAATAGAGGTTGAAAGAATCCACTGATCACCTCCTGAAAAAGATCCCAAAAAGAAAACTCCCAGGAATATTATAGCCAGGTTCCAGAATCCCCAGATCAAGGAGAAAATACTACAAGCAGCCAGGAAGAAACAATTTCAATATTGTGGAAACACAATCAGAATAGCCCAGGACCTGGCAGCTTCTACACTGAGGGATCGAAGGGCATGGAATATGATATTCCAGAGGGCAAAAGAACTGGGAATGAACCCAAGGGTCACCTACCCAGCAAAACTGAGTATTTTGTTTCAGGGGAAAATATGGTCATTCAGTGGAATAGAGGACTTTCAAGCATTCTCGAGGAAAAAACCAGAATTGAATAGAAAATTAGACATCCAGACATAAGAAGCAAGAGATGCCTGAGAAGGTAATCAGGGAAAAGAAATCAAAAGGAACTTATCAAAGTTGAACTATTTACATTCCTATATGGAAAAACAATAACTGTGAGTGATGATATCTTTCTCAATATGAAAATAATGGAAGAAAGGTGTGTGGTCATACAAATACATATGTGAATGTGTTTGTATATGGATAGAGGGCATAGGTTGAATTTGTTGGGAAGGGAGAATATTCAAGCGATGAAATTATGAGGTGAGAGAGGAAAGTGGCAAGAGGAGATGGGGAGAGACAGGGTGGGGTAAACTATCTCATGTAGAAGAAGCCAGGGTAAGTGGTTGTAAGGGGGGGAAGAATAGGAAGGCAAAAAGGCAAAACCACGTTCTCATTGAATTTAGTTCAGGGAGAGAATGACATACATGCTAAATGGGATATCTCAACCTGCAGCAGAATAGGGGGGAAGGGGGATGAGAGGAGGGAAGATGGATGGGAGGGCATCTTTGGGGGGGAAGGGTGGTTGGAAGTACCCACTCTAGAAGAGGGACAGGATCATGTGGGGAATGGACCAGGTGGGGGGTGGGATGAGTGGGAGGGAATTGTAAGCAGCCTTGTACAATATATCTACTATGATAATGTTTTGTATAGCTAGACATGTACAACATATACTGAATTAATTTTCTCCCCAGAGGGAATGGGTGACAATGGAAGAAGGAAATGGATCTGAAAGTCAAGGTCTTAACATTAAATGTTTCAAATTCAAATATATATAAATACTATTATTAATACTCTTTTGCTTATATTTGGGAGATAAGATGTGCAGGCATTGGGACACAAAGATTTACCTTCCTCTGATGGAAAAGTCGAAGGGGGTATGGGAGAAGGTATGGGAGAGAGCAGATTGGAGGAAGCGATATCTTGTGGGACTGCTATTCTGGGAGGTTGGGTAGGGGAATAACGGGGGGAAAATGATTGTAATTCAAAATCTGGCGAAAATGAATGATGTAAAACAGAAGTTAATAATGCATTTGTTTAATAATAATTATAAAAAAGAGAGGGCATACTCCTTAAAGCTCTGACAACAACTCTGACAACTGTGAAAATCCAAGAAATTTAGGACATAGCTCTCTCCATTTTTTAAAAAGAAATCTACTGTGGCAAAGCCTTCAAAAGTCAAGTCATTGGATGGCAAGATGAGCAAACAGAGGAAATACAATAAGACCACAGAACCCTTTTTTGGCTAAATGATGAGGATTAAAATATAGAACTAGAAGAAGAAAGCAGAGTCAAAACTCCTGCATCAAATGCTTACAAGAAAATATGAACTGATCACAGGTCATAGAGGAGCTCAGGAAGGATTTTGAAAATCAAGTAAGAGAAGTGGAGGAAAAATTCAGAAGAGAAATGAGAATGATATAAGAAAATGATAAAAATCAAATCAACATTTTGACTCAAGAAAATAACACCTTAAACAATAGACTAAATACAATGGCAAAAGAGGCTCAAAATGTCAATGAGAAGAAGAATGACTTAAAGAGTCAAATTGGCCAGATGGAAAAGGAATTGAAAAAACTCACTGAAAAGAATAATTTCTTCAAAATAAGACTGGAACAAATTGAAGTTAATGACTTTTTGATAAATCCAGGTAGTATGGAACAGATCCAAAAAAACTGAAAGAAAGATATGCAGATAATGTGAAATATTTCATTTGAAATACCTCTGACCTGTATATAGATGCAAAAAAGATAATTTAAAAATTAATTGATAACCTATAAATAGAGCCTAGAAATCATCCTTCTGATAATTTTCTTTTTTTTTAAATTAATTTATTAGTTTAGTTTCAGTTAACTAGATTCAATTCCATAGTTCCTTGAATTTCAATTTTCCTTTACCTCCCTCCCCCCACCCCCACAACAGCATATAGTCCAGTATAGGATCTCCAAATACATTCATATTAGACATTAGTCCAATTACAAAGGCGTATTCTACTAGGTTGCATGAAAAATGGTAAAGAAGAAATGAAACCAAGCAAGGAAAAGAAAAAGATCAATTAGTTTTCTTCCATCAGGATTCAAGCTCAGTTCTTTCTAGTTATATCTCTGTCTTTCGCATTTCTCTCCTTCATGAGTCTTTCAGGATTGACTTATATGACTGCATTGCTGAAAAGAGTCCATTCTGTCGTAGCTGGTCATCACACATTTGATGTGTCTGTGCTGTATACAAATTTCTTCTGATTCTACTCTTCTCGCTCAGCATCAGTTTGTATAAGCCTCTCCAGGTAAATACGAAATCCATCTCCTCTTCATTTCTTATACCATGTTAAGATTCCATTACATTCCTATACTACCGCTTGTTTAGTCATTCCCCAATTGATGGGCACCCCTTTAATGTCCAATTCTTTGCAACCACGAAAAGAGTTGTTATAAATATTTTTGTACATTTGGGTCTTCCTCTCACTTCTATGATCTCTTTGAGATATAACCCTAAAAATGGTATTGCTGGGTCAAAGGGTGTGAAATTATTTATAACCCTTTTGGTATAATTCCAGATTGCTCTCCAGAATGGTTGGATAAGTTCACAACTCCATCAGCAATGCATAAGTGTTCCAATTTGCCCACATCCTCTCCAGCATTTGTCATTTTCTTGTGTTGTCATCTTAGCCAATCTGACTGGAGAGATGCGCTATCTCAGAGTTATTTTGACTTGCATTTCTCTAATCAATAGTGATTTAGAACATTTCTTCATATGCTTATAGATATCTTTAATTTCTTTCTCTGAAAACTGCCTGTTCATATCCTTTGACCATTTATCAATTGGGGAGTGGCTTGTATCCATATAGATTTGACTCAATTCTCTTATATTTTAGAAATGAGTCCTTTATCAGAGACATAGGTTGTAAAATTTTTTTCCCAATTTCCCCCCTCCCTCTTTACCTTGGTTACATTGGCTTTTTTTTTTTTTTTTGCTTTTTTTTGGAGGGCAGTTGGGGTTAAGTAAGTTGCCCAAGGTCACACGGCTAGGTTTTTGTTTGTGTGTGTTAAGTGTCTGAGGCCAGATCTGAACTCAGGTCCTTCTGACTCCAGGGCCAGCACTCTACTCACTGCGCCATCTAGACACCCCTACATTGGCTTTGTTTGTGAAGAAGCTTTTCAATTTAATGTAATCAAAATTATCCATTTTGCATTTTATAATGCTCTCTAATTCTTGTTTGGTCCTAAAGTCTTCCCAGCTCCAAAAATCTGACAGGTAAACTATTCCTTGCTTTCCCAGATTGCTTACAGTATCATTCTTTACACCTAGATCATGCATGCATTTGGACTTGATTTTGGTATATGGTGTTAGATAATGATCTATGCCCATTTTCTGCCACACTGTATTCCAGTTTTCCCAGCAGTTTTTGTCAAATAGTGCATTCTTGTGCCAAAAACTGGGGTTTTTTGGGTTTATCCAACAATAGATTACTACATTCATTAACTGCTGGGTCTCCTGCACCGAATCGATTCCATTGATCCACTACTCTACACTTCTGCCAGTACCAAGCAGTTTTGATGACTGCGGCTGTATTTAATACAGATTAAAATCTCGCATAGCTAGTCCACCTTCCCTAGCATTTCTTTTCATTAATTCCCTTAATATTCTAGATCGTTTTTTTTCTTCAAATAAATTTTGTTATAATTTTGTCTAAAAAGTATTTTTTTCATGAATTGATTGTTATGGCACTAAATATATAATTTAGTTTGGGTAAAATTCTCATTTTTATTATATTAGCTCGACCAAGCTATGAGCAATTGATATATTCCCAATAAGTTAGATCTGATTAAGTAAATTCCTTTTTATCCCCATTCAATTTTCTCCAGAGATCCATCATATCTAGTCTCTCTAAAATTCTATTCACCTCCTTAACTTCTTTCTTGTTTATTTTTAGGTTAGATTTATCAAGTTCAATAAGGGAAAGATTAAGGGCCTCCAGTAGAATAATATCTATTTCTTCCTCTAATTATTTTAACTTCTCCTCTAGGAATTTGGATGCTATACCACTTGGTGCATATATATTAAGTAATGATATTGTTTCATTCTTTATGGCATGTTTTAGTAGGATATAGTTTCTTTCTTTATCTCTTTTAATTAGATCTATTTTTGCTTTTGCTTTATTTGAGATAAGGATTGCTACCCCTGCTTTTTTTTTTTTTAATTTTGCTGAGGCATAATAAATTCTACTCCAACCTTTTAGTTTTACCCTGTGGATATCCCTCTGTTTTAAATGTGTTTCTTGTAGACAGCATAGTGTAGGATAATGGTTTTTAATCCATTCTGCTAACTGTCTCTGTTATATGGGAGAGCTCATCCCATTCACATTCAGAGTAATGATTACTATCTGTCTCTACCCCTCCATCCTGTTCCCTCCCCTGTTTATGTTTTTATTTCTTCCTTCTCCCTTCCCCTCCTTGAAGTTTTCCTTTTTGACCACCCCCTCCCTCAGTGTTCCCCCCCAGTGACTCCCCTTCTTAACCTACGCTTGCCCCTTACTACTATTTCCCTCCCCTTTAATGCCCCCCTTAAGTGACCTCCTTTTCAACCCCTCCTGACCCTTCAATTACCTATAGGACACAATAAATTTTTATACTTATCAGAGTAAGTTACTCCCCATTTGACTCCAAACCAATGAGAGTAAATTTCAAACATTGCTCCTCTCCCTCCCTCCTTTTCCTCTACTTATTGAATTTATGTGTCTATTCACAGTAGAATCTTAAACTTCACTGATTAAGTTGATTTTCTTGCCTTCCTCTTCTCCTTCCCCTCCTCTACCTCTTTCTTTCCCCTCTACTATAATGTGTTTTAATGCCTCTTCCTATCTCATCCTTTCCTTTTGCGAATTAGAGTCCCTTTGATCCCCTTAATAGTTTTTTTTTAAATCTTCAGGTTAGTGCATTCATACCCACACTCTCTATCTAAGAATAACCCTTTTGAAGTTCATGATAATCATCAAAATTTAGATATTAACAGTTATCAGCTCCTGATATTGGGATGAAAAAATTTTGCTCCTGTTGCATCCCAAGTAATGAGCATGTATGTATGTGTGTGTCTGTGTTTTCCTTGTTTACCTTCTTATGTCTTTCTTGAGTCTTGTAATTGGAGATCAAATTTTCCATTGAGCTATGGCTTTTTCATCAGGAAAGTCTGGAAGTCCTTTATTTCATGAAACAACCATCACCTTGCCTCTAAGATTATGTTCAGTTTTGCAGGGTAGTTAATCCTTGGTTGTCGTCCTAGCTCTCTCGCCCTACTTAATATCAAATCCCAATCCCTCCGAATCTTTTAATGCAGAAGCTGCTAGGTCCTGTGTGATCCTAACTGTAGTTCTTTTTGGCTGCTTGAAGAGTTTTTTCCTTAATCTTGCAGTTCTGGAATTTGGCTACTATATTTCTTGGAGTTTTCAATTTGGGATCTCTTTCAGGGGGAGTCTGGTGAATTCTTTCGATAACTATTTTATCTTCTGATTCCAGGACCTCAGGACAGTTTTCTTTGACAATCTCTCGGAGGATGTTGTCTAGGCTGCTTTTTTCCTCATGGCTTTCTGGTAGACCAATAATTCTTAAGTTGTCTCTCCTGGATCTGTTCTCTAGGACATTTGTTTTTCCAGTGGGAAATTTTACATTTTCTTCAAATTTTTCAATTGTCTTGTTTTGTTTGATTGACTCTTGGTGCATCATAGAGTTCTGAGTTTCAATCTGATTGAATCTAATTTTTAGCGAATTATAGCTTTCAGATAGTTTTTGAAGGTCCTTTTTTAGGGAGGTATTTTCTCCAATTACTTCACTGAGTCTTTTTTCCAAGTTGGTCACTGCCTGCTTGATTTGGTCCTTAAAATCTTTCTTAAGCTCCTCCAAGAATGCGATTTGGTCTTGACACCAGTTCATATTTCCTTCTGTGGTCTCAGGTGTGGTTAGAAAGCCCATATTGTCCTGTGTATTTGATTGTTCTTGAGCTACACAATAAGCTCGGATTGATTTTCTTTCCTTCCCCTTCTCCTTCTCAGCTTCCTTCCTTCCCATTTTGATTTCCTATTTCTTAATTTCTCAGGCTATGAGCTTAGGGCCTGGTTGTTAATTTTGAATGCTCTAGCCTCTGGGTGGCTAGTTTATGGCTAAGGCAGGAATGTCAGAGAGGAATGTAGATGTGTCTCTGACCACTTCAGATTTCTGCCTCTGTACCCCTGGGCTATAAGCAGGCTTTTGTTGGTGAGGTGAGGTAGGGCTTGTTGGGACCCCTCCCTCTCTTCTCTTCAGACTCCTGGCCTTCTTAGTTATACCCCTTCTTGGAGGCTCCCAAGCCTGTGGTTATTTCCATTAACTTGGGATTTCAATCTGGGTGGGGGACTTATCTTTGTGTTTTCTGCTTCATAAGGGAAGGATGGGGGGATCTGAGCAAGTAGAATTAACTGTGCCATTCTAGCCCCTGTATTATACAGGCAGGAAGTTTCTAATCTTCCAGGCTGGGGGTCGAACACTGCAGGAGAAGCTGCTATCTCTGCTGGGGGCCTGACTCCCCTACCTGGCTCTAATGATTCCTCCTGTCCCCTGGTGAGATGAAAGTGGGATTACTGTGAATCCTCCTTGGTAAATTTGCAGGCTGGGGCTTCTTCTCTGTCTGGTGTAGTCTACTTGTCTGCTCTTAAGTCTGAGCTGTGCAGACGCCCCATGCTCTGCACTTGTCTTGTCTGGACACACTGGGCGATTTCCTGGGCTGGATTCTGCCACGCTCTGTGTCCAGGTGAATTTCGTCACTCCAGAATCCATTCAGATTCACTTTTTAGGGTTTAGTGACTGAGGAGCTTAGCAAGGTTACTACTTCCTTCCCGCCATCTTGGCTCCCTTCAAATAATTTTTAAGGAAATTTGCCCTGGCATTGTAGAACTAGATAAGAAAATAGAAATTGAAAGAATTCAATGTGGGTCCAGCTAGTTGGCACAGTGAGTAAGAGCACCAGCCCTGAAGTCTGGAGGACCTGGAATCAGTTCTAGCCTCATACTTAACACCCACACAAAAATGACTGGCTGTGTAACCTTGAGCAAATTACATAACCCCAATTGCTTTAAAAAAAAAAGAAAGAAAGAAAACTCTTCCCCTTAATAGGCTTAATATAATCAAAGAAAGCCTGTGATGGAGGGAATTTGCAGAAGGGTGCAGCAGAGCCCACAGGATGCTTCCCTGTTTTGAGCATGAACTCTGCCCCATAATAGGCTGAATGTAGTCACATGGAGCCTGAGGTGAGAGGAGTTTGCTGCAGGGAAGCAGAGCCCACAGGAAGCTGGTTCAGAGCCAGCCTGGTAGGTGCTGGAGGGAGAGGACACTCAAGCAAGGGGATAGAGGTGTTTCTGAGTAAATATTGATGTTGTGTTTGTTTGTTGGATGGCTGAAGGATGGCATGGCTCTCAGTGTTATTATGGCTTCTGAATATATTTGGTACTATGATGGGATTGGCTTACTGGTTTTTGGATTCAGTCTTCTGGTGTCTTAATAAATCTTTCAGTTCTTTCCTCTGTTTGGAGAGTTTGGCATATTTTCCAAGAGAACATCATGCAATAATTATAGTCATGGTCTTTATTGTGATCATGGGCACTGTAAATATTGCATTGGCACTACAGAGAGTATGGGGGAGGATATAAGATAGAACATATTTGGGTATAGGGTGTTCAGTAACATTGCTATCTTGGGGTGGGGGTAGGGGAAAGATGGAGAGAAAATTTGTGACTCAGAATCTTTTGGAAA
The DNA here is from genome assembly GCA_011680675.1 of Gymnobelideus leadbeateri. Lineage (NCBI taxonomy): Eukaryota > Metazoa > Chordata > Mammalia > Diprotodontia > Petauridae > Gymnobelideus > Gymnobelideus leadbeateri. Next base: position 263,537 of record WOXC01009019.1, on the reverse strand, counting down.
TGAATGTTGAAAACTAACAATAAATAACTAAATATATTTGAAAAAAATGAGAGGAAGGTAAGTAATAACTTGGAAAGAGCACAATTTTGTGTTAATATATGAAATAGTTATGTTTTCATCGATTGGGTAACTGTTGTGACCAAGATTCATCACCATTATCTTTGTAGATAAGTCTTAAGGAGACTCCTGATATTCAGAGATGTCATGTGATTTCCTCTGAATCACATAGCTAGTTCCAAAGGTAAGATTTAGATGTAAGTTTAACTCAAAGTAAAATAGTCCATTAAACCACATTATTTCTCCACTTTACAATATTATCTATTTAACTGCCAAAATAGATAACATCTCTTATCCCTTTGTTATAGATAATTCCTCAAGTAAGTTTTGTATTCCAGTCAAGAACTATGTCATATGCATAGTGATGAGCTCCTTGCAGATATTTAACAAATACATTTGATCGAAACATTCTTTTTCAGTTTTACTCAATATTATTTAATATAAAGCATTTAGGACAGTCCCCCAAATCACACAAATAACAATATTTTAGCTTTACAATATTTCAAAAGTATACTCTTTGCTTTCAAAGATCACAATTCCATTGTCAAGGCAGAGAATGAAAGTTAAATAATTATATTAACTCCCTCCAAAAAAGTAGATTGAAAGCCTTCAGTGTCTTCTCATATCACACTACCATTGTTGTTTTTTCCTATTTTTCTGTAGATCCCCTAAGGGGATCTACTCAAAAGTCTGAGGACTTTGAAGATATCTTTTGATATATTGAGATTATCAAAGTATTACTACTGTTGCCTCTTTGTTGGCTTTCATTTTGTACTACATGATCAGCCCATATATTTTCAATCAGATATATCTGTTTTCATTATGCCCTTTACACTTATCCTTATGTAAAAATCATCATTGGTAAGATGTTGCAGTCCCGTTCTTCCAACCATGTGTCTATCCATTCACCTCTTTTATTTGCAATTTGGTTCTTCTGAATTTTCTTGCAACCATGTGTCATCTGGAGGATATTGACATCAAAAAGGTAGACTTTTGTGACAATGAGTAATTTAGAATCACTTAAAGTACCACATAGTTGCTCAATAAACTAATAGATGTAGTATAATTTATAGTGCTATTTCATTAGGTGAAGTATGTGCCTAAATATTAAAACAAGTGATCTAAAAACGATAGAATTAGAAACCCAGAAAATAAAGAGATCAAAATGGACTTGTATATTTAAAGGAAGTCTCATGGTGAAGGTTGGCTGTGAAAATGACTTTCAAGTATAGATAGAATTTGAAAAAAAAAATCACTTTAGTCTTACAAGAAGGGGAATAATGGGGCGGCTAGGTGGCACAATGAATAGAGCACTGGCCCTGGAGTCAGGAGGATGTGAGTTCAAATCCCGCCCCAGACACTTAACACTTATTAACCACATGACCTTGGGCAAGTCACTTAACCTGAATTGCCCTGCCCTACCCCCTCCAAAAAATAAATTACCACACAACACATTAGTACCTAACTTTAAAAAAAAAAAACGGGGGAACAACAATATATCATATTAATAAAATACAATCCTCCCCAAACATAGCAAGGTGTCTAATTCAATTAGTATTATCTTCACCTTACCTGTAAATTTATTGTGGCTCACAGATATCAAGTGACTTGTGTAAAGTTATGCACCTAGAAATGGTAAAGCTTAGAATCATTCCTCTCTTCTATTCCCATAAAATTCACTGAAGATTTGTGGCACGCTGTCTACACTTCTAACTCTGAACAAAGATATATTAATATCACAACTCATATCTACAAGTATAAGTACATTGACAAGACACAAAATTTGCAAATCTCACTTTCCTCCTCTTTAAAATGAGTATAATAATCTCTAGTGCCTATTAAAAGGACCACAGTAAGCTTCATAAAGTTGATATATGATATCTGCTCTGCATAGCAGTCTATAAATATATAGTTATATTATACTTCCTCTTAACAGGAGTAATGCTTTTAATGGCACCTTTGTAGGGCACAATGATATTATGTGCTTTAGACTTGAAAAATAATTGTAGACTTTTATCTGAAACAAAGGGAAATATTATGCTCCCAGTACTCTTTTGATTTTGTTTTATACCTAATATGGGGTACTACAGTCGCTGAATAATTAAAAATGAATCTCCACCAAAGTATAATGAAAAGGCAAATCATGTTGGAAGAAAATGTAAAATATCTCACTGGAAAAATAACTGACCTAGAGAACAGATCCAGGAGAGACAACCTAAGAATTATTGGTCTACCAGGAAGCCAGGATGAAAAAAGCAGTCTAGACAACATCCTCCAAGAGACTGTCAAAGAAAACTGTCCTGAGCTCCTGGAATCAGAAGATAAAATAGCTATTGATAGAATTCACCGGACTCCTCCTGAAAGAGATCCCAAACTGAAAACTCCAAGAAATATAGTAGCCAAATTCCAGAATTACAAGATTAAAGAAAAAATTCTACAGGCAGCCAAAAAGAAACAATTCAAATATCGAGGAACTACAGTTAGGATCACACAGGACCTAGCAGCTTCTACATTAAAAGAGCAGAGGGACTGGAATTTGATATTTCCCATGGCAAGGGAGCTAGGACTACAACCAAGGATTAACTACCCGGCAAAACTGAGAATAATCTTTCATGCAAGGAGATGGTCGTTTAATGAAATAAGGGACTTCCAGTTTTTCCTGATGAAAAAGATAGAGCTCAATGGATAATCTGATCCCCAATTACAAGACTCAAGAAAGACATAAGAAGGTAAACAAGGGAAACACAGATTCACAAATGCATAAGTGAACACACCCACACCCACAGACATATGCTCATTACTTGTGATGCAACAAGAGCAAAATGTTCACATCCCTTTATGTGGAGCTGATAACTATCAATATTCGAAATCTTTATGATTATCATGACCTTCAAAAGGGTAATACTTAGATAGAGGGTCTGGGTATGAATGCACTAACCTGAAGACTTAAAAAAAAAAAACTAATAAGGGGAACAAAGGGACTGTAATGGGAAAAAGGAAAGGATGAGATAGGAAAAGATAAACTGAGCCATCTGAAGAGGCATCATAACACACTATAGAAGAGGGGAAAGAAAGAGGGAGAGGAACATCATTTAAACAGAATTCTCACTGGTTCTGCATCAAAGAGGGATTAACTTAATCAGTGAAGCTTAAAAATCTAATGTGAATAGACATATAAATTCATTAAATAGAGGAAAAGGAGGGAGGGAGAGGAGAACTGTTAGAAATTTACTGTCATTTGTTTGGAATCAAATGGGGAGTAATTTACTCTGATAAGTATAAAAACTTATTGTGTCCTATAGATAGTGGAAAGGTAAGGGTGGGTGAAAAGGAGGAGACTAAAGGGGGGATTAGAAGGGAGGGAAATAGTAGTAAGGGGAGATGGTAGGTTAAGAAGGGTGGTCACTGGGTGGGAACACTGAGGGAGGGGGAGGTCAAAACGGAAAACTTCAAGGAGTTAAGGGAGAAGGAAGAAACAAAAACATAAAAAGGGGAGGGTATAGGATGGAGAGGAAGAGACAGATAGTCATCATTACTGTGAATGTGAATGGGATGAACACTCCCATAAAACAGAGGTGGATAGCAGAATGGATTAAAAACCATAATCCTACACTATGCTGTCTATAAGAAACACATTTGAAACAAAGGGATACCCACAGGGTAAAGGTAAAAGGTTGGAGTAAAATTGGTTATGCCTCAGCTAAAGTAAAAAAAGCAGGGTAGCAATACTTATCCCAGAAAAAGTCAAAGCAAAAATAGATCTAATTAAAAGAGATAAGGAAGGAAACTAAATCCTACTAAAAGGAACCATTGAGAATGAAGCAATATCACTACTTAATATATATGCACCAAATGGTATAGCATCTAAATTCCTAGAGTAGAAGTTAAAGGAATTAGAGGAAGAAATAGATAGCAAAACTATACTAGCTGGGGATCTGAACCTCCCCCTCTCTGAACTTGATAAATCTAACTTCAAAATAAACAAGAAAGAAGTTAAGGAGGTGAATAGAATCTTAGAGAGAGTAGATATGATGGATCTCTGGACAAAACTGAATGGGGATAAAAAGGAATTTACTTTCTTCTCAGAAGTGCATGGTACATACTCAAAAATGGACTACGTACAAGGGTATAAAAACCTCACAATCCAGTGCAAAAAGGCAGACATATTAAATGTATCATTCTCAGATAATAATACAATAAAAGTTATATGCAATAAAGGGCCATGGAAAGATAGACTAAAAACAAATTGGAAATTAAACAATTTAATCATAAAGGATGGTTGGGTCAAACAATAAATTATATAAACAATCAATAATTTCATTCAAGATAATGATAATAATGAGACAACATACCAAAATTTGTGGGATGCACTAAAGGCATTTCTCAGGGGAAGTTTTATATCCCTGAGTGCATACTTAATTAAAGCAGAGAGAAGGGAGGTCAATGAATTAGACATGCAATTGAAAAAGCTAGAAAAATAACAAATTGAAAATTCTCAATTTAGTATTAAATTAGAAATATTGAAAATTAAGGAGAGATTAATAAAATTGAAATTAAGAAAACTATTGAATTAATTAATAAAACTAAGAACTGGTTTTATGAAAAAATCAATAAAATTTATAGACAGTCAATATTATAAAAAAAGAAAGAAGAAAACCAAATTATGAGTATCAAAAATAAAAGGGTGAATCTATCCCCAGTGAAAAGGAAATCAAAAAAGTAATGAGGAATTATTTTTCCCAATTGTATGCACATAAATATGACAAGCTTAGTGAAATGGATGAATATTTACAAAATCACAAGTTGCACAGGTTAACTGAAGAGGAAGTGAATTACCTAAATAACCCCATCTCAGAAAAAGAAATCAAATAAGCCATCAATGATCTCCCTAAGAAAAAATCTCCAGGGCCAGATGGATTTACTAGTGAATTCTATCAAACATTTAAAGAACAGTTGATTCCAATTCTTTACAAACTATTTGGGAAAATTAGTGAAGAAGGAGTCCTACCAAATTCTTTCTATGACACAAATATAGTACTGATTCCTAAAGCAGAAAGAGATGAAACAGAGAAAGAAAATTATGGACCAATTTCCCTCATGAATTTAGATGCAAAAAATTTAAATAAAATATTAGCCAAAAGACTCCAACAACTTATCTCAAAAATAATACACTCTGATCAGGTAGGATTCATTCCAGGAATGCAAGGATGGTTTAATATTAGCAAAATCAACAGTATAATTGAGCATATCAACAATAAAACTAGCAGAAACTACATGATCATCTCAATAGATGCAGAAAAGGCTTTTGACAAAGTACAACATCCATTCCTATTAAAAACACCTGAAAGTATAGGAATAAATGGAGTCTTCCTTAAAATAGTCGCTAGCATCTATCTAAAACCATCAGCAAGTATTATATGCAATGGGGATAAACTAGAAGCCTTTCCAATAAGATCAGGAGTGAAACAAGGGTGGCCACTATCACCCCTCTTATTCAATCTGGTACTAGAAACGTTAGCAGTAGCAATTAGAGAAGAAAAAGAAATCAAATTAGGCAAAGAAGTGACCAAGCTATAACTCTTTGCAGATGATATGATGATATACTTAGAGAATCCTAGAGAATCAAGTAAAAAAGACAATAAATAAATTTGGGGAAGTTGCAGGATATAAAATGAACCCACATAAATCCTCAGCATTCCTGTGCATATCTAATGAAACTCAACAGCAAGACATAGAAAAAGAAATCCCATTTAATGTTACTGTAGACATTATAAAATATTTGGGAATCTACTTGCCAAAACAAACCCAGAATCTATATGATCACAACTACAAAATACTTCTCACACAAAGAAAATCAGATCTAAATAGTTGGAAAAATATCAATTGCTCATGGCTGGGTCGAGCTAATATTCTAAAAATGACAATTTTACCCATATTAAACCATATCTTTAGTACCATAACAATTAATTTACCAAAAAACTACTTTTTAGAGTTAAACAAAATAATAACAAAATCTAACCTCTCACTTTGTCCTAGGCATGTCTGTGTTGATGCTTTTGGAATCGCCATAGCTGTTGCTGTTCTGGGTTCCCTCCAGCTGTCTGCTGGCCTGGCCACCCTGGGGCAAAGTCCATGGCCCACATGGGCCTGTGCTCCACTCCCAGAGCACTGAGCTGGCCACTCCTGGAGCACTGTGCTGGCCGCTCCCAGAGGGCTGCACTGGCCACTCCCTGCAAGGCTTCCAGGCTGTACTCAGCTGGAGGTTAGCTTCTCTGTGTTATTTTGTGGGTACTATAGCTCCAAAAGTTGTTCAGAGTCCCCTTTTACATGGTTGGAAGTAATGTGGGGGACAGCAACATGGAAGTTCTGTTTCTACTCTGCCATCTTGGCCTTGCCCCTGCTCAAAGAATTTTTGCACTGTTTAGTAAGAAAAAAAGTATTTTCTTTTTTTAAATTTACACAGGCATTTAATTCGCTTTATTTACAGAGCAGGATTTTTTTCAGTCTTCAATCATGGGGCGTTCACCATTAGGCAAGAATGCCAGTTTTAAAAGAATCTATGCAGAATTCTAAAAATAACAGATGGTGATGATCCTCAAGAAGGTTACAAACTGTACTGGACTACAACAGCAGCTTTCTCTCTATGCTCCAGTTACTCAGAAACAATTCTGTTGCTGCATTTACAACACATGATTTTTTGAAGACATAGCCACTATTAAGACATTCCTATCAAAGCTCATAGCACATAGGTTTTCTTTTCTTTTCTTTTTTTCTTTTATTTTATTATTATTATTTTTTTTTATGAATTCTGAACTAGAAACTGGTGCTCCAGCAAACATCTGTGTCCTAAGTCGAGCTGTCTGTTAGAACATTTCTGGATTTTGTTTGTACTGATTTGCTGCTACTGCATCTTGTGGATCATCTGGTTCTACAGCTGCTGATAATGCTTATAATTAGAGCAATACTTTCCTTAGAGTCATTGCTGCTGTCCATTGATCTTTCAGGATATCGAAACAAATGGTCCCAGTAAAACAACTAATATTAGGATGCCAAATTTTAGTCATAAACTGCACCTTAGTGGGATTAAATGGATGTGGTTCTGGTATTTTTATCTCTAATTGGTATCTTCCTCCTTCATATGGTCTGTCTGCCGGTCCGCTATTTCTCCTTTTATTTCTTTAAAGTTTTCATCTACAAGATCTACTTTAATTTGATTTTTGCTCGTCTCATCGCTCTTCAGCACCTCCTTGAACTCTTGCTTGATTTGCTGCACTGCAATGTTGGCCATGTCTCCTCCCGCAGCCTTTTCTCACCGCCCCCCTCCCGCCGCCGCCCCCCACCCCCGCCACCCCACGCCCTCCCTCCCGCCTCGATTCTGCCACCTCCACCATCACCACCGTCACCCCCTACTCCTCCCTCAGCGATTTAGACCCAAGCCAGGGAGTCCTACTGCTACCACTCTCTCTTCAGTCAAAAGGTCTTATTTCTAAAATATATAGAGAAAGGAATCAAATTGATGAAAATACAAATCATTATTACATTGATAAATGACCAGACAATATGATTAGGTAGTTTTCAGATGAAGAAATAAAAGTTGTCGGTGGTAATATAAAAGTAATGCTCTAATTCACTATTGATTAGAGGAATGCAAATTGAAACAACTCTTATATATCACCTCAAACCTATCAGATTGGTCGAGATGACATAGAAGGAAAATACTAATGTTGGAGGGGATATGGGAAAATTAGAACACAAAGGCACAGTTGGATTAGGAATCCATGCAACCATTATAGAGAACTATATTGAACTATGGGCACACCTCATGACCCACCAATATCACTACTAGGTCTATATGCTAAATAATTATTGATAATAAGAAAAAGAAGTATTTGTACAAAAACATGAACAACACTTCTTTTTGTGATGGAAAAGAATTGGGAATTGAGAAGATGTCCATCAATTGGGAATGACTGAACAACTTGTGGTATATGATTGTGATGGAGTACTATTGTGATATAAGAAATGGTTAACTGGGCAAATTTCAGAAAAATCTAAAGAGACTTACATGAACTTATGCATCATGAAATGATAACAGGAGAACATTTTACAATAGCAATATTGTAGGAGATGATCAGCTGTGAATAACTTATCTGTCTTAAGCAATACAATGATCCAAGACAATTCCAAAGAATTTAGGATGGAAAATAGTATCCTACTGCAGAGAAACAATTGATGAAACCAGAATGTAGAATGAAGTATGTTTTTTATCTTAATTGGAGGGCTTTTAGTTTATATATATATATATATATATGTGTGTGTGTGTGTGTGTGTGTGTGTGTATACATATATATATATACATATATACATACATATACATATATATTTATACACACACACACATATATATATATATATATATATCCCCCCCTGGAGGGGGAAAGACAAGACAGTTGAGATCAAGAGACTTGTCCAAGGTCTCTCACAGTTAGTAAATGTCAAGTGTGTGAGGCAGAATTTGAACTCATGTCCTCCTGGCTTCAGGGCTCGAGCTCTATTCACTGCACTACCTATCTGCCCCTATTTTAAACACTGGAGTATGGCTTCATTTGTTTTATTTTGGAGTTTTGCTTGTCTAGTCTGTTGCATTGTTCTAGTTTTCTATATTTTTACTAGTACCAAATAAGTTTTATTTTCATGTACACATCACATTCTACCCACATAAATTAATAAGTTATCATGTTTCTAGGAGAGAGTGTACAAGAAAATAGCAGAGAGAGAGTGGGGTGGCTAGGTGGCTCAGGGAATAGTATACCATCCCTGGAGTTAGGAGGATCTGAATTCAAATGTGGCCTCATACATTTGACACACACATTAGCTGTGTGACCTTGGGCAAGTCACTTAACCCCAATTGTCCTGCCTTACCCCCAACAGAAAAGTTAAAAAAGAAAAGAAAAAGAAAAGAAAATTACTTGAGATCATATCATATGAGGATCAGTTAGATGAGTTGCAAGTTGTTAGGCAATTTAGGGTGAGGAAAAATTTAGTTATTTTCAGTGATTGGAAGGGGTAAAAAATTATACCTTTCCCACTTAGTAACAAAAAGCAGTGGATAATAGTTGCAAATCTTCTAGCAGAAACTGCATGAACAATTGCCATTGATGTTGTATAGGGTACTTTTCTATGGGATGGACCTATGAAACCTTCAGTCCCTCTTTTATACCTCATATTCCATTACAACACAGATTTTGCTTTTTTAGTTTCAGACCATTTGAGGTTATTTTTGCTATAGCCTTAGTATTACTGGCTATTGTTATAGAATCACATTTCCACCTTTTGAAAGAATTTGGATAACATCCAAAAAAACCCCAGTGAAAAACCATGTTTACCTCCTATTTCCCCAGCTAAGAACTGAGTTTGTAAACTGTTTCTTTGAAAACAATATTTCTATTGTTAATTGATCAAGGTGTCAAGTACACTTCTTATATGAGAGCTGGAAGATAAAGATAACGCTTGTCTACCAATAACTTACGAAGAACTGAACATTCCATTAACCATCATGTCCTAATCATACTTACATGTGTGAAACCATCATTTCAAAAGACAATTTACTTCTGCTTTGAAGTAGCACATAATAAACCCTGCAAAATCTATTGGTAGGTGGTGTGGCTCAAGCCAAAAATAAGAGTGGAGTTTTTACCACCCAGTATTTGGGAACTTGCCAGTGAATCAAAAGGGGAAATGATTGTGTACTCCAAATGCCAAGATGGAGAATGCAGAAATAATGTGAACATTTTACTAGAGACAAATATTAACCACATGACTTATATATTCTAGCAGTGGCCTGTGACCAATTTCTTGGATAAATCCTCCCCGAAGTTATGACGTAACATATAAACTTTTCCCTTTTCCCAAAATATTTTTATTTTAGTTCTTATTCTCTCTTGTGATTCAGTAATTGGTCACAGATCCCACTACCAACATACTCTATTATCACCAATTACTAGGCATAATGAAGCCATATACCAACTGTTCTATGGTCCATACCTAAAACACTCTCATTTAAATGCACTGTTTAGTCAATTTCTAGGTCTCTTTTAACATCAAGGCTCTTCTCACTGGATACAAACTAGAAAAGCCATTGTTGAATATGTTGCCTAAAACCGAAATTGAAATCTGACGTTAAGCTGGATGTGGAGAGATGTGAGACAGCTATCTTTTTTTTTTAAGCAAATGCTTTATTAACTTCTGTTTTACATCATTCATTTCCGCCAAATTTTGAGTTACAGTTTTTTCCCCGTTTTTCCCCTACCCACCATCCCAGAATAGCAGTCCCACAAGATATAACTTCTTCTATCCTGCTCTCTCCCATATCTTCTCCCTTCGAATTTTCCATTAGAGCAAGGTGAATCTCTGAGCCACAATGCCTGCACATCTTATCTCCCAATTACATGCAAAATAGTATTAATAATAGTATTTATATATATTTGAAACATTTAATTTTAAGACCTCAAATTTCATATCCATTCCCTTACTCCCTTGTCACCCATTCGCTCTGGGAAGATAAATAATTCAGTAGATGTTGTACATGTCTAGCTATGCAAAACATTACCATAGTAGATATATTGTACAAGGCTGCTTATAATTCCCTCCCACTCATACCACCCCACACCTGGTCCATTCCCTACTTGATCCTGTACCTCTTTTATAGTGGGTACTTCCAACCACCCCTCTCCCCAAGAATGCTCTCCCATCCATCATCCCTCCTCTCATGCCCCTTCCCCCTATTCTGCTACAGGTTGAGATATCCCATTTAGTATGTATGTCATTCTCTCCCTGAACCAAATTCAATGAGAATGTGGTTTTGCCTTTTTGCCTTCCTATTCTTCCACTCCCCTTCAGCCACTACCCCTTGCTCCTTCTACATGAGATAGTTTACCCTACCCTGTCTCTCCCCATCTCCTCTTGGCACATTCCTCTCTCACCTCGTAATTTCACGTCTTAAGTATCATCCCTTCCTGACAAATTCAACCTATGCCCTCTATCCATGTATAACTGTAAACATATATACACACATTCACATATGTAATCATATGACCATATACTCTTCTTCCATTATTTCATACAGGGAAAGGTTTCATAAGTCAGAGTTATTGTTTTTCCATGGACAAATGTAAATAGGTTAACTTTGATAAGTTCCTTTTGATTTCTTTTCCCTGATTACCTTCTCAGGCATCTCTTGCTTCTTGTGTCTGGAAGTCAAATTTTCTCTTCAACTCTGTTTTTTTCCTCAAGAATGCTTGAAAGTCCTCTGTTCCACTGAATGACCATATTTTCCCCTGAAACAAAATACTTAGTTTTGCTGGGTAGGTGACCTTTGGGTTCATTCGAAGCTCTTTTGCCTTCTGGAATCTCATATTCCATGCCCTTCAATCCCTCAGTGTAGAAGCTGCTAGGTCCTGTGCTATTCTGATTGTGTTTCCACAGTATTGAAATTGTTTCATCCTGGTTGCTTGGTGTATTTTCTCCTTGATCTGGGGATTCTGGAACCTGGCTATAATATTCCTGGGAATTTTCTTTTTGGGATCTTTTTCAGGAGGTGATAGGTGGATTCTTTCAACCTCTGTTTTGCCCTCTGGGTCTAAAACATCAGGGCAATTTTCCTTGAAAATTTCTTGAAGGATGGGTTCTAGGTTATTTCCTCGATCATGGCTCTCAGGTTGTCCAATAATTTTTAAATTATCTCTCCTGGATCTATTTTCCAGGTCAGTGGTTTTTCCCATGAGATATTTCACATTGCCTTCTACTCTTTCATTTGCTGGATCTGCTTAACAGCATCTTGATTTCTCATAAAGTCATTAGCTTCCATTTGCTCCAGTCTAACTCTGAAGGAATGAATCTCCTCAGTGAACTTTTGAGATTCTTGTTCCATCTGGCAAATTCGACTTTTTAAGGCATTCTTCTCCTCATTGCCCTTTTGGGCCTCCTTTGCCATTTGAGTTAGTCTATTTTTTAAGGTGTTGTTTTCCTCAGTCAGGCTGTTGACCCTCATTTCATACTTTTCCTGCATCCTTCTCACTTCTCTTTCGAATTTTTCCTCCACTTCTCTTATTTGATTTTTAAAGTCCTTCTTAAGGTCCTCTATGGCCTTTGACCCACTCACATTTTCCTTTGGGGCTTTTGGAGCAGGATTTCTGACCTCACAGTCCTCTGACTGTTCCATGGTTTGATCCTCTTTGCCCCAGAAAGAGGAATCTAATGTTGCATTTTTCTGTTTATTTTGTTTCCTTCTCAGACCTGGCCTGGGCTCTCCACACTCTGGGCGCTGCACTGCTGGCTCCCAGAGTGCTGCACTGGTCCTTCCTGCAGGGCTGCTGGGCTCTCCTCAGTGGGAGGTTGGTTTCTCTGTGTTGTTCTGTGGGTGCTGGCGCTCCAGAAGTTGTTCAGAGTGCCGTTTTACATAGTTTGTAGGTGTTCTGGGGGGAGAGAGCCTTGGATGTGTTGTTTCTACTCCACCATCTTGACTCTGCCCCAATGATAGTGATCTCTTTTAGCTTAGTTCATTATACCATAATATCCATTTTTAAAAATTATTTATTTATTTATTTGTTTGTTTGTTTGTTTGTTTGTTTTTGTTTGTTTGTTTATTTATTTTTATTTTTTTTAATAATAGTATTTATTTATATTTGAAACATTTAATTTTAAAACTTCGAATTCTGGATTCATTCCCTTCCTCCCTTGGGACCCATTCCTACTGGGAAGACAAGTAATTCAGTATATGTTGTACATGTATAGCTATGGAAAACATTACCATAGTAGATATATTGTAAAAGACTGGCTGTATTCCCCCCCCCCCCCATCCCACCACCCTCCTGGTCCATTCCCTACTTTGATCCTGTCTCCGTACAAAAGTGGGTGTCTCCAAAATCCCCTCTGCCTAGGTCCTGAACTATTCTGATTGTGCTTCCACAATATTGAATTTGTGTCTGCCTGTCTGCGTGTGGTATTTTCTCCTTGATCTAGGAATTCTGGAACCTGGCTATAATAATCCTAGGAGTTTTCTTTTCGTGATCTTTTTCAGGAGGTTATTGGTGGATTCTTTCAACCTCTATTTTGCCCTCTGGGTCTAAAACATCAGGGCAATTTTCCTTGAAAATTTCTTGAAGGGTGATTTCTAGCTTCTTTCTTTGATCATGGCTGTCAAGTTGTCCAATAATTTTTAAATTATCTCTCCTGTATCTGTTTTCAAGGTCAGTGTTTTTTCCCATGAGATATTTCTCATTGCATTCTCTTCTTTCATTTTTTTGGATCTGCTTAACAGCATCTTGATTTCTCATAAGGTCACTAGCATCCATTTGCTCCACTCTTACTCTGAAGGAATGAATCTCTTCAGTGAGCTTTTGAGATTTTTTTCCATCTGCCAAATTCGGCTTTTTAAGGCATTCTTCTCCTCATTGCCCTTTTGATCCTCTTTTGCCACTTG